>OMNW01007998.1:41211-57161 GCA_900303245.1 Selene dorsalis
ATGAATACACTCGAATGGGGATGAAAGAACGCCCAGGCAGACATTTAAAACGAACCCCCCTGAATATGTGCCAGCTCATGCCCACTTCACTAGTGCTTTCATGCCAGTTGCAGGTGTTGGGAAACTCCCAGTCTGCACCAGTGTGTGTATGTGTGTGTGTGTGTGTGTGTGTGTGAAAGGAAGAGGGAGAAAGGTAATTACACGAAGCTTTCACCCCTATCTGTTTATTTGTCAGTAAAATTATGCAATAAGCCAATTTACATCAAACTCAAGTCTGATATATGTAGTTTGACACTGACCTTCTAGTTTATGCATGTACACACACAAACACACACACACTCACGGAGTGGCTTGCCGGACTGAAAAGAGAGCACAGTCAGCTGTGGATGTGTGTTTTTCCAACGCCTGCAGGAGAGGAAAGGCCGAAACATGCCCATACACATGAAATAACATGACTGCATGAGCTGTTGGAAATAGCGGCTGAATAGCTCCTTTAAAATCAGGATGAGTGTGACTTTGTAGAAGGATTGATTTGGGCGTGTCTGCGTTTGGGAAGCTGAGCTGGAGCAGATTACCTTAGTCAACTCAGAGAACCACAGGAGAGCTCTTTGGAAAGCATTTGCCACATTCAGGAGAGAGGAATTTTGAAATTGGCTCATCAAAAATGTGAAAAGATGATGGGATTTGATGTGACATCGAGGAAAAATGTAAGTTTTATGTGGAGATAAAAATGGACTGAAGACAACCGAGAGCCAGAAAATACAGACAAATTTCATAACCGTCTACATAACATCACTGGTGGAGAGAAACAACATCAGTTCCCTGCGTGAAACAGACATAAACCAGATGCTAAACTTCTGCACAGAGCTCAGGCCTCTTTCATGGAAACAACGGGGGGCTCTAACGCTGTATTCGTGTAAATAGCTCACACTTCTAAGCCTGAAGGACATTATTACCCAAATAAAAACTCTCTTGCTGTTAAATAAACTCATAACAGCAGAGCTGGATTTATTAGATCTGTTCTATTTTTAGGTTGCACTCAAGGCAATTAGGTCCAGGGCTGTGCACGTGTTTGCTAAAAGAAAACCTCTGTCTTGCCAGCACATGTGAGGAGGAAAAGAACTTATTTTTTAAAAACTGTAGGAAAATATATAGACGGCCTGACAAAGGACACTTTCTTATTTGTGTCGGCTTTCAAACAAGCTGAGCCCACGTGGGAATGATGTGACAATGATGTCATAACAACAGGCGCTGAAAGTATATGTATGTTTCTATCCTGCCACCATGTGGGTGGCAATGGATACTGCAAACACAAACAGCAGCACATACAGTTACAAGGGATTATCTCACTCCTCAGTTTGTGTCTAAGTTGGAAACTTAAGCTTCCATCATCACATGATTTATTTCCCACCTTTTGTCAGAAACACTCAGACAATGTTGTCTGAGCTTTGTTTTGTTCTATTACACATGGTCTCTGTTTCTTTCTTTTAAGTCTGAATATTAGGGTTGTATGTAACAGAGTGGGAGTTGTGAGCTTTTTTTCCCTGTGTGTCAACTTAACTGATGCAGCCAAGACTGAAACAGCCTTTGTGATTTATTAGCTCAATGGGAGACAGCAGCAACTCCAACTTGAAGGAGGGCCACACAATACTCCTCCCTCCATGTGGGCAAAGACACAGTGTCATGCAGAGGACTTCAGCAACGTCTGTCACCCCCAGATGCAGGCACTTTGCAAAATCAGCTACTTAAGTACGACTAATCACCTAAACACAGAAAAAAACACTATTACCATATACAGTAGGGGAAACTCTAAACCCTTCACTCAGACTGAAAGCGTGGGAGAAAGGGGACAATTATATGCAAACACTCTTTATAACACAGCAGCAAAAAGTATGTGTATTTCTGTATGTTTTCCTCAGTATCACAGACCACAGTGTTGTGCCCGAATCTATTTTTTAAGAAACACCACTCTATAATGATGTCATACTTGCACTTGAATTGGTATCTAACCAGTGTTCTTTGCACCTCTGCTCCGTCTGTGTTAATGGCTTTTCTCACTTTGAGCAGCTCTCTATTTAAAGTTGCTGCTTTCATTACACGGTCTATGCTTTTTCCTCTTCACTGTATCTCTCTCCCTCAGCTGCTACAAGGTCCACCAGCACTAATGCCATTAGCCATGTATCACACTCCATTTGATTTATTACATACACTGACCCCGACCCTTGACTTAATCTGATAAGAGATTGACACATGCTCTTCAAAAGATTAGCAAATTAATGTGTATGCTCAGCTGTCACAAGAGTAAACTATATACAGCACATCCATGTTGGCAGCACATGGCATTCTGTGTGTGCACAGCTAAGTGTCTGTACAAGAGAGAGAGAGCTCTCTGTGCCTGAGTGAAGGTGGTCTTTAGCGCCGCAATTATCTGCAGGTTTCAGTACTCTTTATTCCCTCTTTGCTTGGCTCACATTAGACGCACTAATAGCACCCTGCTGGCTATTCCTGGTGTTTTGAAAAGTAGGCCGCACTCTCAGGGAAAGGCTCTGGGAGCACATGGGGGAGAGCAGCAGACAAGACATGCTGCAGATCACAATGTACCACCACACCAGCCAAGCACCAGCCAAATCCACTGCCCCATTTCATCCACTTTGAGACTTGTGTTTACTACACAAGTCTTTTTCTCTCCCACAATGGAGGAGGAGAAGGAAGGGGGGGGTTCTTATTCTGTAAAGCCTGACCTGTGAAATCTGGGGTCCAGCGTTCAGCTACAGAGAAGGAATTGAAAAAGAGACGGTGAGAGCAACAGCGTTAAAGCATGTTTTCATTCGCTCTGCCACTTTCTATTTACAGAAGGCTGTGTGCCTCTGCAGTCAGTACAGGGCTCAAAATACAAATAACAGTGTGCGAGCCTGTTTGTGAATCTGTGTCTGTGTGAGTATAACAGGTCAAGGGTTGTGTCAGCCTGCCTTCAATGTTTTAAATAACATTAACACTGTTTTGGCTGTGGGAACAAATTGTGTTGAGTATCCTGTACTTTCTCTTCAGACAAAACATTAAAGATATGTGACGTGTCTGTAAAACATGAAATGTGCCGTGACACAACAAGGAAGAGAGAAGCATGCCTTCTCTGCAAATCAGAGTCACTGTGCAATATTCCTAGAAGAACAGTGAAAAAGGGAATTGTCCTAAATTTTGTCGATAAATATAACACATCACATCACATTCATCGTCTCCCTCAATCAAGACCAAAAAAAGAGCTCTATTTCTGAGCAAACTCACCTTCCTAGCCACAAAAACCACATGAGCAATCCTATTCCTGAAATCCAGGCTGCGTATAATAAGAACAAGGGGCAGCCTCAAGTTAGAAGTTAAAGCTCCTTCCTCCAAAATAGTTTGAGCGCTTCACCCTCACGGGGGGATTGTTCTCTTCTCCCTCACTGCGACTGTCAAATGAGATCCACGTAGAGGTCAGAGAGCTTCCTGCCAGCTCCACAGCAACTATTCCTGAGGGACGCCAAGCAGCCCCCACCCTTGCTCTGGCACCCTCCCTTCTGATGTTTCCAGTTCTTCATAATGAAAATTAAAGTACAGATCAAGCCACACACACACGCACATACACACACATCCACTGCCTTGGCTCTTACCTTTCAAGGTACTTCTCTGAGAAATCAACCATAGTATGAAACATGGGTGCCGGCCTGTTCGCAGGTTCACTTGGTGTGTGTGGAGATTTGACAGCATGTAAGCGTGTGACAGGACTGCCGGTGCTCAGGGCCCAGGGGTTTGTTTGACAATCACATTCCTCTAACCCCTGAGAGGCTGTGGTGAAGCTTTATATAGTCCTGAGGGGTCTGGGGAGGGCGGACCTTGGGCTCACCCAATCAACATGCAGTGTTTTGAGAAGATAGATTCTTTCCACTGAGGCATGGACAGGATTTTTTTTATGTTAAGTTTTATGGATTAGCGTGTTGAGACGACATTTATCTTTTTAGTGACTTGACTACTGTTATGACCTGTGTGTCTGTCCCTGTGTAACTGATGAGCAGTGGCAGAGCTCTGCTAAATCCAAGACTTAACACTTCAAGATAACTTCTGTGTAGTAGTTTTCAGTCGACTTTATTTAACTGATTAAATCTGAGACACAAGTTCCATTTGGAGTTTGATTTTTCAGTTTGTGAGACTGCACAAGGTAATGGATAAACCTTGAAAACTTTTCAACATCAATTAAAATATCACTTTCAACTCCAGCAGTCAAACACTGTATGATTTATTTCCATCAAGTTCCCAAGGCTGGTTGAGATGGTTGTGCATGACATTATGAACACTGGGGAGACTAAGTAGTTGCCACCTCTATTACAGTCACATATATCTAACAAAGCCAAATCCACTGCAAACTGTGACCTATTAAGTAATGAGACCAGACAGAGTAACATGATGTTTCCCTGATGGTAGACCAGTTCTATAAATACTATATGTATGCAATTGCTCTATACAACAAAGTAAATGGAGGAATGTAAACACAGTTAGTAAGGGGAACTCTGTTTACAGACTATTACTGCACACTATAAAGCTTTTTGTGGCTCTAGGGGAACTTTGCAAGGTCTGATAAACTGCCTCAAGTAGCAGTTACTTGACTGAGTGGACTGAAAATTACATGCTTTGGTAGATAGTCAGGTCAACAGACCTGTTTCGGTCAGGTAACTTATTCAGTGCAATGCAGGTGCTACATTTTAACAAGAAGAACAAATGTGGAAAACTTTCACAGCATTTATTGCCTGATCATGTACAATAAATGCTTTTAGCACCGTGGTGTTGCCAACAACAGCTGAAATCCGTTGGTCAACTGCACATCAAAACCAACACCACAGGTATCCACAGCAGGATGACTCAGCAGGAGATGAAAAAATTCCAGTGTCAGGAACTCCAGTTAATTTTAATTTGCTATTTCTAGATTACTGTGCCTCTTCACAGACATAACAGCCTGAAGTGGTTCACATAATCTCAACGCTGATTCCACAACAAGGCCAGTGCACATCATGTCTAACTAGACAAATGACATTCACCTTGGCCGGCTTTCACAGCACTAAACAGGGTACTAGATGCACCATGGCAGCAAAGTGATATCCATTATTTGCCAGGGAACTGCTACCAGAGATAGCACAGAATCAGTATTATGTGAAAACAAAAAATAAATACTACTTTCCATCAATCAGTATTGACAGAAATATGTATATACAGGATGTTAAACACAAAGATGCAGATTGGAGGTCAGACAGAGGAACATCAGATGGTAATTTCTGATTGTTTGTAATAAACACTTTGCATTTAACACTTTACTCTGCTCTTGTCTGCCCCCTCCATCTGCCTGTATTTATGTATTTCGGTTCTAATCTCTGAGATGCTGCTGTTAAATATATCCAAACTTAAAGTTTGCTTCTGGGTGTCATCATCTTAGTTTGGAAAACCACAACAAAAGTTTATTGCTTTATTGCTGCCTGTTGTAAACTGCTGGATGGAGGGGCGGTATAATCGTGCAGGGAGTCATTGCTTGAGGAAGCATAACACCTGGACTGAGTAAAAACAAAAGGTGATAATGGAGGGGAGAGAGGCAGAGATAATGTGAACAATCCCAGAAAAAACAGCTGTGCTGGATCCAGACAAAAGGGACACGGAGAGCAAAATGTTCAAAATGGAGACGAGGAAAAAGAGAGAGAGACGTGCTGGAAGTGAGAAAATGTAAAAAGGTACAGAGAGTGCAGAAAAAGAGGTAAAGGAGGAGAGAAAGAATGCTTAGGAAGTCAAGACTGCCTGTTATTGTAAATGATGCATGAGCAAAGTGGATACAACGAATTCACTGTGCTGTGGCCAAGTGCTTTGTAGCAGTGGAGAGAGGAGGCTTCAAAGAGGACAGATGCAACGTTCTTTTTCATGCCAGTGCCACTTCACCTCTTTGTGTGCAAAAATGCAATTTATTTTCTCGCAACTACAATGGCTGTTGATGCTGTGTTTAGAGATTTCTTAAACTCAATGGTGATTATGTTGATTAAGGCAAAGAAGACGAGTGTTTATACTGATACTAATTGCCAGACTGAGACCACTCCAAGAAAAGTGTGAGACAAAAACACAGAACAATCGATCAGATTCACAAACAAGAGCAAATGAATGTGTCTACCACAAGAAACAACCTCCCTCCATCAAATGATTTCACATTCACTCTTAAAAGGCCACAAATCTAAAGAAAACACACACACACAGTACAGAAAATCTCATCTAAAATCACATGAAAAAGGGTGAGGGTTACATCTGCCTCATCTACTTGCTCCATTTGCGCTCTCTCCATAAGTTATAGATCAGTCTACCGACATCTGGGGGAAATAATTTAGTTTCCTTCATACTTAGAGATATAGGAGAGGCAGAGATTTCAATCTAAAGCAGCAACATATTGCATTCCCCTGAGTTAGGCAGATATTGTGTTGAGAGTGTGTTTATTGTGTGATTTAATATGATGGAGCAGATTACTGACCTTGGTACAGTTTTGCAGAGTGGCATAGTAAAAAAAAAAATGACAGAAAAATATTGGACAGTAAGTGACAACAGGCTCATAATGCTGAAAACTAAAAGTACAGAAGCCAAGTGTGTAAACATGAAGAGTTTCCACCATCCTCAGAGAGGTTGGAGGGTTATCTCTTTTATATTGACTAATGATGACAGAGGAGGGCTGCATCAACAACAGGAAGTCATTCATATCTAAAGAAGACAAACTGTTCTCTTCCATGCAGCCTTCATCAGTGTGACAACTACTCAGTGCAGATGTCTCTTAAACAGCAAAAAACACACATGAACCTTCTTAAGGTAATTGGCAATGCAGCTGGCAAGGTTATTACATGTTTACTTAGCTACCAATCACCATGCAGCACGGGAACAAAGCAGACACAGGTCCACCATAACAAAATGTATACACAGTCTACCGGACTCACCAAGTCATAAAAAAAGACCTGGCAATAATTCAAGCATCCACACTGAGATATAAAGAAGAAAACCAAAACGCTTTTAGATCTAGCTTCTGTGTCTTATCTCACATCTCCATGAGAGAAAAGTGTCTGAGAAGTAGAAGAAAGTGTGAGTGCATGTTTCTCTGCCTATTACTAAGAAGAAACAAATTGCTATTTGCTGACCATGACCTCTGTCAACAAATACCATGGAGCTGTCAAACTCACATTACAGTCATTATTTATCAAATATTATTCTGTGTTTTAAGTGTTTGTTTGAGTAGAGTGTAAGGATTCCTTCTTCATTAAAGTGTTATGAGAATTAACAAATCGATTCCTGTTTGATGTTGCTGTAATTAAGTGTTACAACATAATTTATCACAATTCCTTGTTAAAAAAAAAGTGATCATAAATGAATCACTGATTTGGAAATATGGCTTTCATTTCTGCTAATTGACAAAAAAGAACACGTACTAGAGATAAAAGGTAAAAGTTAAAGAAGGAAAACATTTCTTATCCTTTAAAAATTCTGCACTCTTTGATGTGTCTGTTTCATCAAAGCAAATAGAAATAGAGCTGAAGCTGTTTGTAAAAAAGGCAACATACTCAAGACTGGTTAAAAAAGAAACTGTGGAATCTTAATCACTTAATCTGCTTGGTTAACTAAACAACCTTAAACACAGCTTGTGGAAGAATGGGCAGCCATCAGGCCAGAGGATGGCCACTGTGAGCGGGTTTTATTGTCCTCAAGGTGTGAAATGTGCTTTCATCCTGATGAACAGGAGTGTGAATAAAGTTCACTCAACAGCTGATGAATTACTCAGGCGTCGACACACACATCTGACACAAACAAACACAACCAAAGAAACACTCAACACACACGTTACTCCTCACACCACTGAATGAGAATGGGAGACATCCATATGGTACCAAACTCCTGAGCAGTGCACACATCATTTACCACTTCATTATGTAGATTATGATCAGCGTTAAATGATTAGCCACTTTTAGCATAACACTGCGTTTGCAGGTCTGTGAATGTAAGACCATTAAAAATGACCAAAATAGTTCCATGTCACAATGTTTGTCCAAGAGTAATAATAATACCTATTACCTATTTTTGAAACCTATTTCCTTCTAAATTAGTCTAAAATAGGACAAAAGGAGAGGTTATATATTTAGCCATCCTACTGTGGACATGTCTTAACATCTTCCATCTGCTAATCCATTCACACCCAGCTCACACATCGTCAGAATAGGTCCTAATATCTCAATTAACCCCCCAGTGGGCTGCTATAAAACGTGTCTTTATCATTCACTATTTGTTTTAACACAAGTATCGACATTCTCTAAAAACAATGGAAGTTAAAGCAAAGTGTGAAAACTGTACAAATAAAATAACATTGAATAAGATGGAAACAGAAGACTGACAACTGAACAGAGAACACAGAGGTGACAGATGCCATTGTTTGTCAATCGGTGTATTGATTCTCATTAACTGCTATTTCCATGCCTTATTTTTTCTCACATATTCACCATGAATTCTCTTTTTATTTTAAATCTGCAAGTCGAAGTCAAAGTTTCAACATGCCAAAGACTGGCATGTTGAAACTTTCAAAATGAGCAGATGGTGAAAGTGAGAATGACCAGAGGAAACAAACAGTGGAGAAAAAAAAAATAAGAGTTGAGATTTGAGTACTTACAGGTTCTTGGATTTCTTCTTCTTTGTCCCTTCAGGGCCGACCTCACAGCTACAGGGGGATCCGGAGCTCAGCTGGGGGGAGAGGAAGGAGAGCACACACTGCATCATCCACCCTCCACACAGAAAGAGGGCCCTCTACCCTCATGCAGCTCTGGTGGTTAGCTTCAACTAGCTCCAATGCAGGCAATGACACCCTGAGTGGCTAATAAGATAGAAAGTCCTTGGTACGTCCCGTTTCTTTAGATCGAGACTACTCTGCTCTGTAACACACACGGTCTGTCACCAAAATGGTTAATCCATGGCAGCAGTCCACAGTGTAAGTCCCACATGGCAAAGCCCTCAGAGGTGTGTGTCTAAAACTTGCAGAATAAACCGAGTGTGTGTGAAGCAGATTGTGTTTGTAAACAGTGTCCGAGTGGGTAGAACAAAGTAAGGAAAAATCTGTGAGTGTGAAAGACAACGGCTGTTGTTTCTGTTGGCCTCCAACTGTGCCTTAGGTTTGAAGTGTTGAGCCTAGACCCCGGTTTCACATTACACTCTCTGCCAACCCACAGTTTTGATTGGTTCAGAGGAGAAAAAAAGAGGGAAGTAGCTTCAGGGTGGGGAAGGGGTCAATCTTCACTAATCTGATGGCCCGAAGCTGCCCCATTGTGTGTGTGTGTGTGTGTGTGTGTGTGTGAGGCTCTAAATAATGACCCATTGTATTACAGGAACAGACATTTGAATCTGAGCTAGATACTGGCCACAGCTGGTAACACATGGTGGGGTGTGCTTTATGTCTCTGTGGAATCCGGTTTGAGTTTCAGACTGAGCATATTTTTGGTAAATTAAGGGGATTTTCGGCCTACCTTTCACTTACTCACAGAGTTGTTATGAGGTTTAACCTCTAAAAAATGCTCACCCTAGTTTCTAAAGTTGGCTCCAGAATAGTTGCAGTTTCCTAACTGAGGGAGAACAGCGGTTTGAGCTGAAGAGTCCAACTTCCTCTAGCAGTATAAAAACTGTTCATATTTACTTTGAGCACACATTTCCCTTTGTGCCATTAACACCTCATAATTATTCTTTTTTGAATCTCTGGCAACTGTCTGATTTCAAGCTGCTCTCCTCAAACCAGGAAGCTACATTGCTGTATTTGGTTGTTCTCAGTATTTTCCAGTCATTTTTCCTATATGTTGCTGCTGTCTTGCCAAATTGGTGAAGATGTTGCTATAATTTGTGTGTTTGTATATTCGCAATGCCTTGAGCTCTCAGGGCCATCACAGTAAAGGGCTAAAAATGCATTGCATGAATGCATATTAATGTGTTTGTGTGTAAATGCCTTTGTGTATCCAACTGTGTCTGCATACAGTAAGAATGTGTGTGCGTGCACATTGTGGGTGTGGGAGTCTTATTGTATTTAAACAGAAACACTGGGCTTCGTGAGCAAACATTTCCTGCATTATGCATCCATCTGTGTTGAACCAGCCTGTATGTACCAGCTGGCCAAAGTATTATCCCATTGTTCTTATATATTGTTGCAGGAACTGGATGATAAATCACATGTATTAAGCTATTTAGCTAAGTAATTGACAATTGCAAAGAACCCAGAGGAGATTAAACCATTACATGAAATGGCTTCATAAGACATTAACAATTTTGTGGCTTTCTGTCTTTGTAGTGAATGGTTTCATCCTTCATTCATTATAACTCAGAATAAAAAATTAACCTCCTTGATGGAACAAAATCCCGGGACAGTTTTTAAATTCTTAGCTACTTATAATAGTATGTATTGAGATATTGAGGTATTATATAGCTGATATTTCCAGTGGCTGTGTGGTTTAATATTTTAAGATGATGTGTATTCAGCCCTCACTTTAAAACCCTGGCAGTCTTCCTAGTGATTATGAGTTTATTTTGAAGTCAGATATCATTTATCATGTTTTTGACAAGGTCATTTTCCTGTCAGCAGCACTGAAGCACATGTCAGACATCTGAATTATTTGTTCAATACTGATATGGTGGAGCAAAGTGTGTTGATGCGATTTATTAGTGATAGTGATAATAAGCCGTGATCAAACAGTTCCTTATGTGTGTGAAGTTCCCCCTACTACCACTCACAACTGCAGTGGGACATCTCTGTGACACATCCTTTCATAACTCCACCCCCCTGCTGAGATGAAGATTGTCACTGTGGGCAGCACACATGCTGCGCTTTTTTGACCGGAGTTACAGTTGAGTGTGAAAGGTGAGTGAGTGTATGTTATGTAGGAGCTGTCTAAAAATAGGCACAAGCTAAGAGCAGGACCAAAATATATTTAGAGCTGCTGTTTGATAGCTATAAAGACCTGTCACACTATACAATGTGTGGGAGTGTGTGTGTGTGTGTGTGTGTTTGGAGGGAGGTTTGTTTTCCCTGTCTATTCACATTACTTTGAAAAGACTGCATCTTTATGAGGTTATTCCTCCGATTATATTGACGTATATCATATAGAAGAAGACATATCATATTACATTTTTATCTTATATTATATTACAAGAAGACAAATATTATATTGATTATTACATATATTATATTGACAATCAAAGAGAGTGGAAATGTGATAATAGTTGGCACCTGGCATTACCACACAGAGGCCTTTGCAGTTTAGATTTGTATTTATGCACAATAGGATATTGGCTATGTACGTATATTCTCCAGCTTTAGGAGTACATGTAACTAGATCTGCTACAAACACAGGCCATATTTGGTGACACGAGCAGGGATTAAGTCACTGAGGATCATAGGAGAGATCAAAAACTTCAAAATCTATTCACTAATCTCAGAGGAAACAGCACAACAGATGAGCCCCGGTCCCTGCGGAGCTGTCAGCCAGGCTTTCCTCTAAAAACACAGAAAGCACTTGGAAAACGACACAGACTTCTCCCTCTCCAAGGACGTTTGTCCTCATGTAGCCCACAGGACAGGATTATTCGGGGGTATCAGGAGAACAAATTATATTGTGTGTAGCCATTGGAGATAAGAGGGGGAATTGCTTGTTTGTGGGATCAGCCTTTGTTCAACTAGCTGTCTGCATCTAAGGACTGGATGCTCATTCACACCAGACTGCTATGTTCCAGCTGGATGAGATCAGCACAGACACACACACACACACACACACACACACACACAGAGAAATGTGTCTGCTTTCTGCTTACAACTGGGGGTTTTCATAGAAATGTATGCATGCTGTTCAAATGAATCAGCACACATCCACTGCTGAGCACATCTGCAGAGGTGGTGGAGGAGTAATGTAGATGGTATCCCAACTTTTCACCTCCTGCCTCGCAGATATTCATGCACGCACACATGGTGCCAAATCTCCTGTCTACGCCCCACAGGAGAGAGTCATAAATCAAGATACATGTTCTGCATTTTGTCAGTGAGAAGTCAGTTAAAATGGAGGAAGAGCTTTCTTTGAAGAATAGAATTAAAAAAAAAAATGGCGATCAAGTGTCCTTTTAATTCTGGTTAATGATGCAATTTACAAGGAACAGATGACGAAACTCCACCTGAGAAGAGTGAGTAAGGATTTTGTAAAATTAGTGAAAATGAGTCGTAATGGATTTGTATTATGAATCATACGAAACAAATTCAGCCTTTTCTCAGGAATCAGAACTTTTTGTAAATGCGTTGTATGTTTATTTCGTCATGCTCCACATTACGAGGCCTTCTTAGACTGGCGCCAAGTTGTACAGGAAAGTCGCTGCATGAGTATGGTTGATTATTATTGTGTTAAAATGGAATAAAAATCTGATAACGCTGCAGGTTTATTCTCAGGTTTCTCTCTGTCCTCCTCTCTGTTCGGCTGCCAGATCCCAGTGGGGCCCCCAAATACAAAAGAGACTTTTAGACACACCATGCACACACACCCAGACTGCCTGGCAATGGCCAGTGGAGCAGAAAAAGTCTGAGTCTTTTCTAAAAATAACCCTGGTGTGTGTATTTGCGTGCATGCGTGTGCATGCTTATGTATATAGACGGCTCACATGCCTCACTGTCGACAGTAAGAAAACACAGAATTTGCCAAAGACCACACGGCCGTATAGGCCCCTGAGGCATGAGATGCTCACTGCTAAAGCAATTGCAGGATGGCTGCTCAGATACAGAGATAAAGGTTTAACCTGACTTCATGTGTGTCGCTCACGTGTTTCTGCTGCAAAACATGTATACATTCATGCACGTGTGAGGGTAATCATATGGGCAAACACGTTTCCAACAATGCA
Organism: Selene dorsalis; assembly: GCA_900303245.1. NCBI lineage: Eukaryota > Metazoa > Chordata > Actinopteri > Carangiformes > Carangidae > Selene > Selene dorsalis. Next base: position 54,148 of record OMNW01007998.1, read on the forward strand.
AAAAAAGTTCAAGACATTACGGACATGCACACGACCTGGAAACACGTCTGTTGAGCTAACGTCAATGGAGAATAGCGCATGTGTGTGTGTATGTGTTTGGAAATGAGGGTTAGATTACCAACGGGCTGCTATTTCCTAATAGGACACGGCTAAATGTCAGTGTCTTTGTCTCAACAAACGTACATTCTTCAGTCGTACTTTGCGCTAACAAACACGTTGTAGGAACAATATTCTAAACAAGGCTCAGAAACATTCTTGACCCAGTCAACTCAGAGTCTAAATCCTCTGACAGCCTAAAACCCCAGAGGTGAAGAAATGAATCTTGGTCTTTGTGTATTTAAACTTCTCACCAGTTCAACCCCTGCCGCTTTTCTCCCTTAGGCTGCTTCCTTCCTTCTCATTCCTCTGCTTCTTCTGTTATTTGAAAACAAATGAAGAAGATGGCATGTGAATGATGGGATGTAAACCCACAAAATCTCCCACTCGATTTAGACTTAGATTTGTGCTACCTGTTAGACCACTGTTTCCTGACATCCTGATATCATCCAACCTGGCTTCATGCCCCTGCTCCTGACCTGGGCCGGGGTACTGATCAGCTTTGATAGAAACATAGGTTTTAACAGTAGCTACAGGGTCACTATAGAGTGACAGAAAATGTTACAGTATTAATAGCTTGATGTAGTTCTCTCAACAATAAATTCTACTTATTTAACCTGCCGAACGTGAATGCTTGGATTAACTTCTCCTAACACGTACTGCTGAAACGGCGCTCACATGAGGTCAGACAGAATTCTTTGGCAGCGACCTGTATGGAGTTGGCAGGTCTGGGACTTGCACTGAGCAATTGATGGGGGATTAACGTGGTTAAATTGGGTTAAATGTGATTTTAACCCTTAAACTTTTCGTGAGGGTAATATCTGTGTGAAAACAGACTGTTGGTTCAGGCTCTATTATTTGTATCCACTGTGACTTTCTGCTCAGGAATGAAAGGAAAAAGGGTACACTTCAGTCTTAATCAAAGTCATATGTCTATCAGGATGTGGAAGCTACAAAGTGTGTAAACAGAGGAGGAAATGATTCCCAAAATTGTCTCCATGTGACTTACCAACCCAGACTGCACGACTTTCAATTTGGATCAATTTCAGTTTGCTATACAGAAAACTATGGATCATAATGTATTATATTACCAAACTGTCGAATGGTACACGCACATGGAGGAGTTCAAATGTCTGAGACAATTTTCCCATGGGAAAGATGTGTCAGACTTCTGGATCCATGTAGTCACGAGACTCTACAATGATTACCAAAAAAGAAAAGAAAATCACTTTCTATTTTTTAATGTTAATAATTAAATCAAGTCTGAGATCAATTTTTCTGACCTGCTTTTCCATCCTTCTTTGGAGCAGTGTCTTCCAGTTCATCAAAGCCCTCCTCCTTTCACCGCGTGACAGTGAACAGGCAGCAGACACCAACAAGTTAGCTTGGCACACAATGCGATACAAGTCATAGTCTATTATCATATACTGTTTTACACAGTTTATTAAGCTGCAGCAGATTGTTTTATGCTACAAACCCTCCCCCCCAGTTTTCCATTTTTGCAGAAGTCTGTAGCAAGTCTGAGCATTTTAGCAACTTTCTTCAAAATTACTCTTATCTGCTCAAACATTCAGGAAGCAGCAGAGCTGAACTAAGATGTTTAGAGCTTCTAGAAGATGGATAAAATCTGGTAAAATTAGCTCTTGCAGTGAAAACTTAATTTATCCTCCACGCAGCAGCAAGAAAGAAGAGCTAGAATGATCCAGGATGCAACAACCGTGACAGCATTTACTGCCCCTCAAAAGATTAACACCTCCTGTCACTACAAAAAGAAATGCTTCAACACATTGATTATGCATGAATAATCCTTTATGTTGCAGCTTAATTGTCATGTTTCACCAACGGATCGAAACCATGGAAATAGACCAATTGCAGAGCCGAAGCATCTCAGGCATCAAACAATCAATAGATGTCCCGGCTGAACGGTGCTGAGAGAGTGTGCATTGAAAACCTGTGGTGTGTAAATATAATTTGACTAATTGCATTTAGATTGGCCTGTCAGTCTTCTGACTGTGTTAAGTGAGCACTGTTATTTTTGAGAGTATTTTTAGTGGTGGTTTTCTTCCCAGGAGTGACTGTAAGATCCTCGATGAATAGCAGCCCTGAGGGGAATGTGATCCCAAAGTCAGAAAACACATGCTTCTAAAAATGAGTGGCTTTATCGTGAAATCATCCTCTGGGCAGCGACATGCCTAATTTTAATGTAGCTGCAAAAATATGATTCTTTGTCGATGTCAAAGCTTAATAGTATTTGTTGCATGGCATATATTAGTAAACCAAGCAAATAAGTGGACACAGCTTGCTTGTTTGATGATAATCATTGCCATTTCTTGATAAGTGTCTGCACTTCCTTGTATATCTTGGCCCGGGAGTTGAAAGAAAATAAGTAAACTGAGACAAAAAACAGAGTACTGGGCTCTGTCTCCGAGGGGTATTGAAGGAACAATGGGGCCTTTGTGAGAGCCAGAAGTACAAGAAAATATAAGGAAAAAAGATTTAATTAAGGCACAAACTGACGTTTAAACAAAGAACCACGGGAGACAGATCGCAAAAGCAAATGCTGGACTCGGTGGGGGAGCTGTTATGATTATCACGCAATCAAATCCATATATGAAGCTGAAGTCTGGTGTTTTTATGTGACTATGACTCGGCTTCACAAAATGTATTCATAACGATACTGAGTATTTTTATCTTCCAGCTCTTCCTTTGTTTTATGAAAGCCTTGAGAAAACATCCCTGATATGTTTTGCCCCTATAATTTTCTTTGATGTGTAATTACATAACTGCTTAATGTTTTTTTTTTTGTCATTGTTTGAGTGTATGCCACAGGAAATATTTTTCCAAGTTGCTTTTGCAAATAAAAGGAAATTTGGGGGTAAAATAAACTTGTGGTTGAAGCCGAGGGAATGCAATCCTGC
>OMNW01007999.1:0-13014 GCA_900303245.1 Selene dorsalis
TACTATAATAGAGGCAATTACCTCACATCTTCACATCTTATCTCAAGCCTCCTCCCACCACTCTGTCTCTTTTGCTCTCTCTCTATCACTTTATTTCTCCGTAGCGTCCTCTTCTTCCACCACACCCCTTAACTGTCAAAAGCCCTCTTTTCTTTAAAGAATGAAACGAAGTCTATTTCCTTAAAAGCTGACAGGGAGGTTCTGATGGTGATTTGGCAGCGTGTCATTGCGGGTAATGGCGTTTGGAGTTCCCAGCTTCATTCGACTACATTATGAAGTGTTTGATCTATACGCACCCTTCTTAGCACTCTTCTCCTTTTTTGCGCCACAGAGATCTCTGACAGGCCTAGAAATGAGATGGAAGACTTTAAGAGACTTTTCAATCTTTTCTGGAAGGAAACTGGAGCACAGGGGCAGGTGGGCTGGTGGGAATGGACAAAATCTCATATATTTCAGGAATTTCAATAAGTTTTTTTCCATGGCAGAATAATGGTTTTAATATTTCAACTCCCAGATTGAGGTATTATGGTTCTGGACTGCATTTTAGCCTCTATACAATTTGCCTTGTGCAAGTGATATCCCTCTACAAAGCAGTGAATGCTTTTAGAACTAAGAAACTTATTTCTGCATTTAAGTGGCTGTTGAGTGTTTTGTGTGTAATATGTGCTATACCATCATATCTGATTATGGCACTTTCTTTCAGTAAACAAGAAAATGATATGATGGCAGCATGAGGGTTGTCACTTTTGTGTCCGAGCTGAATGCATTGATAGTTGAGGTTTTGTGTCAGTGAGCAAAAGAGCACATGATGAAAAAAGAAAGACTGGAAAAAGTTTGATTGAGAGGGACAGAGAGATAGGAAAAGGAGCGTTTCAGACGTGTTAGCCTATCATGCTGTAATGAATGCGTGCCATCTGTCTCTGCACCTCTATTAAAAACTCCTTCAGAGAATCCACAATCACATTACACACACACACACTTGCACACTCTCCTAGCACCTCTAATTGCTGTGTGGGCGGCCACCTTTGACATCCTCAATCAAAGGACCTTCACACTTACACATGCAGACGCACAAGCCCATGTGTACTGCATTCTGCGCACAGACACACACAAGCGTGCACATACAAGTGTGCACACACACACACACACACTCTGTGACACACACATAGCTGGGCCTGCACAAAGATGCACAAACACAAAATTCCAAGTATCCTAATGAGAATGAGATCAATTTCATGTAAGGTTGTGTAAAAGTGTGCAGGCACATGGTTGGTGAGAAAAGGCAATCACCTACAGTGTGTCTGTGGAGCTGTGAGCATTGGATCAAGCTAATGAAGTTAAGAAAGAGGTTTGAGGAAGTGTGGGTGGATGGATAGCAATCTTAATAAACATCACATGCACTTTTAATTAACTACTTTCTCCAGTGACGACAAGGTACTAACAAGACCAACGACACTCAATCACGCCCGAGAAAGAATGTTTGCGTGTGGGTGTGTGTGGGTGCCTGTGGACGCATGTGTGTGTGTCTCAGTGCTGAAGCACAGCACCTCCCCCTCTTCATGCTCAGTGCCTGTGTGTCAAGAATTAGCAGAGACTCGTAATTGCATGAAAACTAATTTCATCTTTGAAAACCCTATTTAATGGCTGCAATTTCATTGCCTCATCCTCTGTGGCTATAAATTATGTGAATTACTGTTCTTTTTGCTTATAAGAACATGCAAAAATTAAGCTCCTCAGTGGATAATGGATCCAGTTTAAATAATGGTGCCTTGTAAGACATTACAGGCTATCTCCCATACAACAATAGACCCTCCAAAACAACTATCATCAACAGTTTACATCTTACAACAGGGCTTGATTCATATATGTGAGGTTGAATTCAGTGAGCATATAAATACCTGGGAGAGATCTGAGGGATCACACATTTCCATGGATTTAAAGCCAAATATTTTGATCGTATTAGTGCTTCACTGGTCTCGTTGTGCATTTCTGAAATCCTTTCACGTCCCCTTATAAAGTTAATTTATTTGAAACAGTTTGGTGGAGGATGTACCTCTGACGTTCCATTACAGAATATTGTACAGTACACAAAGGGCTTGAAATTTAATCTCCAATTATAAAATTACTACTGTCCTGATGGGTAAGTAGAACTGCACAGCACATATTTCTATACTCACCTCTGGTGGTATCTGACCCTGAGATAATCTGTGCCTGGAGTTTGAGATTTCTCCCTTATCAGCAGTGTAAGTTGGACTGAAGTCTGTTTTGGATGCTCACAACATTGAACAATTACATTCATAAACATATCCTTTCACAATCAGCGCCCCAGCTACTTTGGATAATCCCAACCACCGACAGTTAGAATGAACTACTCTACTGTACTGAAGTTATCCATTGTAGTGGAAACATTGCTTTTGGAAAGAGATGTTGCTTTTTAAATCTTAAAAATGTTTTTTTTTTCTTTTTACAGCAGACCTCAGTATTACTGTGATGCAGAGATGTGGAGAGTTGCCCAGTGTGACTGGTGTTTGGTGGGCAGGCGTGGAGGACGCATGCAACAGATCATCTTCCAACGGTGAGTAAGACTTGTCTCAGAGGCAAAGACTTTGAGTAACCATGATATTTTGGATCATGTCCAAATCCAGCACATTAAGCTGTGCTGTGTGCATATGGACATCACCAGGTATGAGCAGCAAACTGCCTGTCCAATAAACTTGTAGATGAGTTGGTGATTTATATGGAGTAGATGTCAATTCTGTGTTCTCATCTTTCACTGATTAGCTGTGCTGTTTGAATTACAACTAATGCTCTAAATCTGGTATCTGGCTTTGATGCAGTGATTTTGCTGATTTGATTACCCACATACCCACAACCCGATTATTTTAACAACACATTTATAACAGGATTTATGTGTGTAAGAAGTTTTCCTTCTACACACACACACACACACACGGAAGTTGCTATAATAACTCTGGCCTTGTTACAAAATCCAAGGTGTTCCCACAATACATGTTTTTTTGAGGGGGGTAAAGTCCCCATCTCAGAGCAGTTTTGTTCAAGTGACATGTTGTTGGCAAAGGATGCTGAGCCACAGTTAAACTGTTGTAACATAATGTCTCGCTTCCTGTGGAGCCCCTGTATCTTTGTTTGTGTGTATGTGTAAGTGTCTGACTCAGAGGATAATGGGAGATTGAAAAGAAAACAAGGCTTAGGAATTTCTGAGAAAATCAACACCAAAGAAAAATAAGGTACCTTAAGTTCGACTAGTGTTAGACAAGTCACACTGAATGCATTGTTACATAAAATGAAAATATGCAAAGAGCTGATATTTGGCGCCTTGGCGCTGACATCATTACTTCCTGCAAGAATACATTAAGATCAGCACAGCGGATAATTATTCACTGACATACATATTAAAATTACATATTTGCTTGGAGAGAACACTCTCTTCCAATCAAATGTTATGTAGCGTGACATGATGATGATGACCATTAGCACATGGATGTAAGCTTAATGGCAATAAGTGAAGCCAAGAAGTGTAGCAGCATAAACCGTAAAACAGGAGCTCAGCAGTTTGAATATAATCCATATGAATAATGGAGTCCACTGTTTCTGAATTTTAATACAGTGTTTCTCTTCTTTATGGCTGGATACAAACTATGTGTACAAAGTTTGGTCGCTTCTATTCCCATAAAGCCAATAGTTTATTTCAGTGCCACATAAATCAACTGTATTAAAGCACTGGAAATGCACATGAGTGACAATAGCAAAAAGTAAAAGCCACTGCAAGGTGGCCCTGAAAGCACACAAGGGCACACATGCAAATAGACACAAAAGACCCCGAAACAGCTACTTTTTCCTAATTCTGAATGTTTCTACCACAACTGGCATTGAAGCAGTAAATAAAGCAGCATCATAGCTTACTGACTTTACTATGCTCACTATAGCAACCAAACAGAACAGAGACATGTTATCACAAACACACAGCTTGTGAAGTGATGCATCTGATGTGGTGATACACAGGGAAGCCACTCTTTTACCTCACTCAAGGTAGTTAATGTAAACAACAAGCAGCAGCATAAACCTCAACAAAGAAAAGAAGGCTACATGTTGCACCACTGCTGCAGTCTCTACAAAGAGAGGAAGCATAGAGAATAAGGGTGTGTGGAGAGCTGGGGAACCAGACTACATACAGATGAACTGTCTGTGTTGGTATTCAACCATCATATCCAACAGGGAGTGAGGAGGTAAGAACCACTTCCCTCCTGAAACTTGAACATCACATTTTACATTCTGTGGGTGAGCAGTGATGGTTGATGTACCATTCTAACATCTACTAATTTTGCACTAACAAGAAAAATGGTTTTACTGGTAGTGGTAGAGCGTGTATTAACAATACCAGGAGAAATAATAAGAGCAGCAGAAGTAGCAGTTACTGTAGCAACAGTACTAATAATTAGCTTTGCTCAAGGTATTAAGATTATAACAAACTGTGAAATCATGTGGTTAGATAGGTCTGCTATAACACCTTATTTATCTGCTATCAAAACAAGGAAATTATGAAAAGTATTAGAACTCAATGCATGCATACGTGTGCATTCCCATACGACCACAGGCTTTGAATTTGTCGCAACATCTGTTTAGCCTGAAAGCATGTTGTCATGGGAGAATGCTATATCAGAGTAAAGTAGGGAAGGCGAAGAAGAAGGAAAGCAGTGATAAAACGTGTCAGTTTAAAAATGAAACCCTGAATCTTTCAAAGGCTGTGACGTGTGTGTGTGTGTGTGTATGTGTGTGTGTGATTTCTGTATACTTTGGCTCACAACTGTGCTTTTGATATTAATGTTTAAATCTGTGTGATAAACTCAGTTTAGATCCATTTTTCCCAGCAGGCACTCCCTGTGGGTGTTCACGGCAAGACTGCAGTAGTCGGGTGTTTCAGCAATGTGAGTAGTTGTTCTTGTTCATTATAAGATTGTCTACCTATATAGTGTAACATAGCATATAACTACAAACTTCTACTTTTAGTTTTTATTACTACTGACGTAATGTTTCATAGTATTACTGAACTATTATATATTATTTCACCCAAGTCAATAAATAAAACTGTAGTGCACTTTATTATTAACATTGGTGTACTATGATAGGTCTTTGACAGCAAACTATTTTTCATCTTTTATCCCTTTGCATCCAAAATGCTTTAAATCAATGACAGATATGTAATGGGGGAATCTTAGATGGAGGTGTGACCATTAAAAAATGTGGATGAAAGGCTTGCAGAAAGATAAAAGGAGCTCTGCTGTGCAAAGAAAATCAAGTTCTCTTGAAGTTGTTGCCTCTGTGTAACTGTAAAATGTTTCATGGAACCATGATCAAGAACTTATTATGGTACACAATATGGTAATGGTTTCATCAGAGAATTAGTTAAGACACAGCTGAAGAAACATTTCTGCAGTGGGTGTTCAAACATTACATGTCTGGTATGGACTTTAGAAATGAATCGCCTCCTTTATTTATCCTTTCTTTAGCCAATAGCAGCATAGACATGTAAAAAACATACATAAACATATATATATATATAAAAGTGCTACATGAGTGAGTTAATAGCCTACAATAATTGCTGTGATATAGTGTATTAAAGACAGACAGTGATGCTGATGAGGCCATTAATCAAGCAAGTTAAAGCATTAATTAACATGTACTAAAATGTTAACACAAATGTTAAATGTTAACACACTTCTTCACATGCAACCATAATATGAACTCTGCAGAGACATAGTAAGTTCAAGAAATCAATTAACCTGTCTAACGTGCAAACTTATACCACTAGGTGCTTTAAAATCCAATAAGATAAACTGACCGTCCCGCTGGTAAAGTTTCTACTATTCACTGCTCTTGAGTTACTGTTAGACAGACAGATGCCCCCACATTGATGCAACATCCTGATTTCAGTGCACATGATGCTGGGGGTATCATAAACACAGACTGATGATGTGGATAACTGGATCTTCACAGCAAATTGTGGCTTGATTAGTTTCTGTATCTTTGCCTACAGATGCTATAAGAAATATATATAAAAAAAACCCAAATTCAACATGATGTTACAAGCAACAGAGAACTTGAACGTTTCTGAGCAGATGCATGATTTCCCTATAACTCCAGTGAAAGTTTGTCATTTTCAGCCATACTGCTGACATGGCTTTGGGGATGAAAGTGTTTATTGTCTGGTCTATCACTATGGGCCATACTGAGTGTTCTGTTCAACAACTATTTGGTGGTTGCCATTATATATAATTTTTCTTTTTTACATTGTGGTCCTCACAAAATGAAACTGAATGACTCTAGCAATGTTTTTTTTCAATCTAATGTCATCAGGTCCAATTTTTCATTTGTCCAATACTTGAGATATTTATTCTTTATCCATCCTATCAACCTCATCTGTACTACGCGTGAAGTGCTAATAAGCCAGTGTGGGGATGCTAACGTGTTAAATCAAGGTACTGAACAAGGGAAACATCAGCATCTTGACATTGTCACTGTGAGAATGTTAGCATGCTAAGGTTAGCATTAATCTCCAAACAGACCCATCTCTCAGACTGGTCTTGTTTTTCTCATCATCTCTTCGTGCACAGAATGACTTACATGCTTTCACAGGTCCTATGTGAGAATTACAGAGTTTAAACAGGGTATAAAAACAGCCTAACTTTCTGCCCTAGAAGGAAAACCTTGCTTAATTTTGACTCCTACACAGAGACCTGACCACCATGTGTATTCGAATGACTACCTACTTTGCAGAGCTTGACATTATGACTATGAACTTTCCACCTCAAGCGCCAGTGGTGGTGATACAGAGACAGACAGATTTTGCATGTGTTGCTCCTGCCAGACAGTTGGCCTAAAGTACACTGCACACTTCTTTCCCTTGCATACAAACAGGCGATCCGTGGCCACCGCTTTTGAGCTTGTCTCATGTGTTCAGCTGTCTGAAATGGATGCTCACTGCAGTGTCAACACACAGTCAAACCGCCTCATCCAAGTCATCTGCAGCCCTTTTTTTTTTTTTTTTACAGAAATGTTTGCTTGAGCAGAAAGCAGGAGTTTGAGTCCCTGAGGTGCTCCAAACGTAACACACCAAATGTGAACAGAGAAGCATATAAACACTATGAAAACGACCTGAACACATCTGGTAGCGGCATGGAATAAAACTGTTTATCCTGCAGCAAAACCAATTGTCTGGGGTTTGAACAAGCCAGCTGTGTTTTTATTCAACTTTATTGTGGGTGCCACCATGTGTGTGTCTGGTTTTGTTTGCTGCATGATGGCCTGCAGTGACGAAATGACATTTTGTACCAATTCAGAGTTTTCCCTTGGGTGACGGCGAAGACACACACACATGCTGATTCAAAAAGACCCATACGTGCACAAACTCACATAGACACGCATGCACGCACACAGACTCTTGCAAGCACAGACACTAACATGACGCCTGACTTTGTACAAGTTTGACTGAGGGGAAATGAGATTCTATTTCTGCTCACTCAGACAATAGTGTTCCTTTTAACTGCATGGCAGAGACTATCTCAGCAATCACCTTGAGATGGAGCCTGCAGATAAGGCCAGATTAGATGGGCGTGGAGATGTGGGGGAGATAGAAGTCTTTAACAGACAGCGAAGGATCTAATTAGCACAATGAAGATTTCTAGCGTCAGGCTGAGTCAGCCGCAGTGTCATCAACCTTTCGTGTCGGTGGAGAGAAAGTATTGTCGGGGATAAAAAATCTGTATGTTTGGGAAGTTGTAGTGGGAGGCAGAAAATCTGTCAGTCTATATGAGTGTGAGTTTGACTAGTATAAAAATGTCTGTATTGTTGTAACACCTTTCGCCCACATACGTACAAGTTTGTACATGTTTACTCTCATCTTTGTGCTTATGATGATCATATACCTTGAGAATGGAGAGAAACTTATATTTCAGATGTTTACATTTCATAATTCAGAAGAACATATGATTGTAGGATTCCTCTCATACAGTTATGTTGAGTGACAGTATTTGACAAATATTTCCAAAGGAGGGAGAACTTTGAGAGATAATAACAATGACTTAAGGTCAGTTCTGGGTTATGTTTTGACGTCAAACAGAGGTATCACTTCGTAATTGCTCAATTTTTTCCTTCCTTTTCTTACCAGAATGAATACTGCCCATAGTCAGTTCATAGATTTATATTAATTGAGTATGCATTCAAAAAGCTTCTTTTAGGCTGTCAAACCATGCCGACTGGCCTATCCGAACCTGAGTAAAAATGTGACAAAGTTTAAAAAGAGTCATTTCTGAGGGATTATTTTCTGGCGGAGACGTGCATTTCTTCCTGTGGATGTCATGATTGACAGCTAGGTGTGCAATAACATGAAAAAAAACAACAACAACAAAAAAACTCAACTGCCAATGAAACAACAATAACACAGCGACTATAACAAAAACCAAATTAAGTCTTCCTTTTTATTGTGATGGATTACCAGGCGCAAGCAATTTCAAGACTGCATAAGTTGTTTTTCAAACAGCAATAAATAAATAAATAAATAAAAAATGAATGCCATTAATTTTTTCACTACCTTCCTTTGAAACGAAACAAGCCTGATATCTTAACTACACTGACTGCATCCTCACACCAGCAGAAATAAGTGGAAGGAGAAAGAGCTACCAAGATGACAGAGGCTTACAAAACCACACTTCTAAGCTCAGGGTGGAGGTTTTGGGAAATGAATTTTGTCAACAAGGGTCTGCTGCTTTAACACTTTATAAAAAACACAATCCTAAAACAGATCTTGCATTTACACCTGCTAGAAACTGTGGAATGTGTGTGTTCAGTTCGAGAAGGAGTGAGACTCACAATCTCAGGCGGGGGTGCAGGGCAGCAGTGATGATAAGACACACAGATTATCGTGATGTATAGCACGAGCATCCTCAATAAATTTTTACATTTGATACATTGCCAAGCTACATTCTGGGGAAGCACAGGACACCGCATGCGATTTAAGACAGTAACTCATTTCATTGTCAGCAGACATCTTTAATCCATCCTCAGTGTATCAGGAAATAGTGTTGCAAAAAAAAAAAAAGCAGCAGATATGGTACATTTAACAGATTTAACAAAAGCTGTGGTTCGGTGCACTGCAAGTAACCTGATATAGCCAAACTACACTGGAAGTGAGGTTTGCTTTATCATTACTTTTAGTGTAATTTAAGTAATTTATCTCATATATTGTATTCATCACCAGATAACTACTGAAAGAAAGAGAAACACCTAGAAAAATAAATAAATAATAGATAAATTAATCTCAGATAAATTTGTCTGATAGAGTCACAAATGAATTGTTATCACCTTTTTGTTCACCGTGGGAAAAAATTTAGATAAACGTGATCATAAAGTGACACAGTACAATTTAGTTCTGTGTTGTTCAGTGGAAAAAGACTAAATTTGCATTCAGGATTATTCCTCTGAGTTACACACACACATAGACATGGGCTCTTCACTGAAGTTATGTTTGTGGATTTTGCCTTTGAGAATGACCAGCGTGTCTGTTTGAATTAATTAGAATGAATTTATCTGCTGCCAAGTGAGTGCCCACTTTACAGACAGTGTCATTTTAAGAGGAGAAAAATAAAGGGAATGAAGAAACAGCTTGAGCATCTAATGTTTTATACAATGGTTTAATTTCCACTTGTGACATGGGGAGACATTTGCCCTTCACTTTTATTGTTTTCGGGTGACATTCTTAGCATTACTTAATGTTAACATTATCCTGCCTCCATGATCCAAATGAGAGAAGATCTGAGTTAAAAACCCACACCCGAGTCACTTTTATTTATTATCATGCGCTGAAAACAATAAGCTTAATGAAAAGCAGAGGATGGTTTTGGACTTTAATTGCCCCGAGTATTGCCTCACAGGTGACACATTTGCCAAATTGCCTTACTTTTACCCCATCATAAGACAAGAGATGAGAACCACTGGTACCTGCCAAAGCTGCCCCTTAGGCCATAAAAATATATTAAAATTTAAAATATTGCTCATAACAAGGTGATGTAAGAGCAAGTCTCAATAATGCAACAGTATCAGTTCATCTCACTTCCCTTAAACAGACAGTTAAATGATCTGGCCAAAATCTGACTACAACTGTTCATTCCTTTGAGATAAAAATGTAGCGTACAGTGACCCAAATAGAAACAAATGGCCCTGAGTTTAATCTAAAGGTAATCTGTTGCAGATGTGTCATAAATCACTTCATCATATGCTTTGAAGAGCAGGTAATGCAGAATTTACATCTCTAGTCAGTCACCTTAAAAGTCAATAATGGCAAAGCATCACAACTGTCAACGCAGTTAAGGCTACAGTAAAGTAAATTGATGAAAAAACTTTTTTTTGCTTAGCTGACTGAATGAAGTTGCATTCATAGTCATACCTATGCATATGCCCCTACTTACTAAAGCCTTTGAGAAAAGTTAACAAGTTACATAAAGTGAGAGCAGCCCATAATAATCCCGCTGACACAGCAAAAGCTTTGATGGAGGACACATCCTGGGCACGACGGCTGTAATCCAAATGATCTCAACCTTCAATCTGTGTAGAACATCTTACATCGGTGCATAGAAAAGCACAGTGGGTCAATTACTGTCAGATACCAGTGACGTGTCAGAGGATTTGAATAATTAACAACTGTGCCCACACTGTACCAGCAGTGTGTAAAGCTGCTGTGGCGTTTGCTAAGAGACTGTAAAACACAAGTTCTATTTTTCATTTTTAGATCAGCTAAAAAAAAAAAAAAAGCTATCTGACTTGTTTGACTACTTTGACAATGATTAATTTTGCTGCTTCGAGAATTCATCAAATTATGTTTCTACAGAAAATGATGTTTCAACAGGAACATAATAAGACTTTTCAAACTTTTTTTTTTGAGTCAAAACTCTAGAGGACTCTTCTTTATGCAGTTTGAAGAAAACAGACATAATGAAGTGAGCTATCGAGGCTCATACATCTATAGTTTGTAATGGCAGGCGATGCTGCCCCTGTGCAAAGCGCTATCAATTTAAATACACGCTTAATGGTCCTGTGAAAAACAATGAAACCAGACATATTCATGAATTCATAACCAGACAGGACGTGAGCAGTGGACATGTCCGGGCAAAAGAGGACGTTTGGTCATCCTACACTACCACTATGATTTCTGACCTTGCCTTTAATATGTCAATGTGTCTCATTGTCTTCACCTCCTAGTGTATTCAGTCTGTCCTGTGCCAGTTCATCTTTATAATTGACCAGTTTCCTTATTGATCTAGTCTTTTGCCCAATCCTTTGGATACACACCCAAGTCTGCATTAAAGTCTGAGTCGTGCATTTTGTCCTCACCAGTCTCTGTGATGAAGATGAAGTACGATATGATACAAATACGATACAAGTTACTTTATTAATAATTAGTGCACTAATTTGTTATATTTTAGAGAGAAAGCAAAGGAAAGGAACTTAGTCAAATTAATTTGATTCTAACTTATTGGCTTTGATCACATAATGCATCATTGCTGCCTGTTAAAAAAACAAGCTTTATCAAAATGTGGTGATTTTGAGTTTTTGATATAGAACTATACATTTTCCTTCATGTTTTGCCTCTGCATCTTGAAGCAAATCATACGTTCTCTAAAAACTAGGTGGATGAGTTGAAATATGCCTTGTAACAAAGCAGGAAACAGGCATGCTTTTTGTAAACTCACCACAGAGATGGTATAATGACAAATTCCCAGTGGACAGAGTAGGGAGACACCACAACATCGCTGCGAAGGAAGACAGAAGCAGCAGCAACAGCAACAGCAGCAACAACAACAACAAGAGCAAACACAACGCAGATTGTGAAATGAATGAAAACATTTTGTTCAAAACCTCCCCCCTCCTGTTGGCAGCTCATTTAAGATCATCTGTCATCACTGGTTGTGCCTCCAGTCAACAACTCTTTGAACCATTTCCTGCTAATATGGATTGATTATACATGGAAATATGAATTATATTAAGGCATACAGAAACTTATTTCTATGATTTCTGGCTTGAGACAAAGGCCTTCTTTTCTTTTATCTTGGCTCTAAATAGCTACAGCAGGGATGGAGTAACACTCTGCTATCATTTTGTCTGTGTCCATTCATGCTATTGTGAAGGACAATCATAACACATTAACATTTGGGTCTGATTCAGCCTGTTGTTATTAGGCAAAATGAGTCGCTAATGATGTTGTGTAAATATTTATTGGACAACACTGATCTTCAAACTGTCTTGTTGACATTTTCAACAAAATGTGACTCACAAAAACAGTGTTCTTGCGAATCAAAACCAGTCATCCCATGTGACGAACATAAAGAGGAGGTGCTTGCATTAACCCAAACACACAGACTCACATAATTTACCCTCAAGCATCTTACTGAAAACCTTTCCTCAAAACTTTTCTCCTTCTTTCTCCCACCCTTTGTGAGTCATTCAAGTTCACTAAGCAAGCATTTAGCAACTTCATCAACCACTTGCTTAACCCCTTCCAGGTCACGTGACGTCCACTTTTCCAATTGCCCTTCATTTTCTCCCCAAATGAATGAATAAACAAAATCAAAGCCCTCCACTGGCAGATAAGACAACAGCTGCAGGGAGCGATCAGAAGGCGATGGCGTGCTTCTTCTGAAGTGAAACATTTAACAGTGTATTGAGCACGGCTCTGTGATTTCATTAAAGCGTATTTAATCCAAAATTAATAAGGCTGGTTATTAACCTTTTCCACCCTCATTCCTTATTAGACTTTTATTTCACTGATGTTTAGAGAGCCGTAATGAGGCTGCAGGATGCATGTCGCCCACTCTTAGGAAATGCATGCGTGCTCATATGTGTGTGTGTATTTTACCATGCGTGCATGTGAACCTGGATGGACGTCACCTTAAGACCATGACAAAGAGAATGAGCAGGTTTTAATAACAGGGTATGTGCTGCTCT
>OMNW01008000.1:16678-30033 GCA_900303245.1 Selene dorsalis
TTATAGTGTGTGCCTTATTAATAATTTAGATCAATCGCATCAGCCATTTAAAGAGGGTAAAACACATGCCAGAGGAGATGTTAGCCACAGTGGTTTTGTTCTGTAATGACCAATCAATAACTTAATCAATCTGTCTGGGAGAGGCATGAATGATGATAAGCAATCTAGTCCAATAATATCTCACCATAAGCAGCACATCATCACATCTATCAGTAATACAAAAAAATCAATCAAGTTTATCTGATTGTCTAAAGGGTTTGTCAGTAGAGCTGATTTTAGTCAAGATATTCCTCATATTTGGGATTATGCTGGTTTTTACAGTTAAGATTGATTATTAAAAAACCAACAGTGTCCAGAGGAATCACAGAATAACTAATTAGCTCTGTCTGCATCCCTTATTTTGGGATTTTCAGCTTCTGAACAAACACGTTCGACAAAAAATATCAGAACTAGCCCTGACCCGAGTATCTTTGTCCTTCCTCTGCACCGTACAGCAGATATTTCAAACATCTCTGTTTGATATCACCACTTTGCGCAGGGAGAAAACAGCGCTTTGCGAGCATGTCGACGGGAAACGTGTTGGAGACACATCGAGGATGGGAGAGTGAAACTGTGCCGCTCCTTGTCAACGCGCTGTGTAACAATGAGTGTTTGTGAGAATGTGCGAAAAGAGGTGAGAACCAAGCCGATCACCTTGACTGAGAGGAGAAATATCCTGTTACCAAGACAACATGCCTCTAAACACCTCCTGTTCCCAGGAAAAGAAACAATCATCATGATCTAGACTGCCAAACACTTTCTGAATGGCAGCGTCTTGAGTTTGTATCATACACACATAAACATGCACACACACACACACCAGTGATTCACAAACACACGCTTTTTCTGTGAGTGTGTGTGTTTAGCATTCAGAGCCAGGGCCCAGAGTCATTCTTCCAAGAAGCTGTGCTGACACCAAATAATGTCACTATTGTAGCGCCTGGTGCCACCAATCTCGGCGTCAGCCCCACTGTCTCCAGGAGAGGCCTTGCGATGGGCTGAATGGGACAATGAATGGTCCTTTGTCTGCGTGCCTCGTGTCTGAAGTGCAGCCACGGAGGCTCTGACACACAAAGACACACATGTATCATCCATGGCAAAGTGGAGGCCAGACTGAAACATTGCGGCTGCGTTTCATTCAAATTACATTAAATGAAGCATTTACAAGCATATACTCACATCTCACACACACACTTGGATAGATGCATAGATACGTGACCTCGGGAGATGGATAATGAGTGACTTTAAAGGGGTGAGAGATGCTTCAACCCACACATTGTAATTATCATATATATTGTATTGGCATTTTACTCATGACTCAATGTCAAAAAAGGTATATATTTAATGAAAAGTGTGTCTCTTGGATGAAGAGTATCAGGCCACAGAGTGTGTATCATGTCTGAGCTCATTAAGCATGTTATTATTGTCATAAAGGAGCAGTAATATACATCGTTACCACAGGGAGCCATAAAGACGCTGTAATGGAAATTCAACGCTCCACTACAAATCTCATTTTTAACATCGATTTTAAAGGACGATGTAGCGCTGTTTTTTTTTCTTCAGCTTGACTGTATGAGATGAAACTTTTAAGAGAGAGAGCGAGAAAAAAAATTTTTTGTCTCCTCCGCTGCCTCCAAAAGCCCTCGTGCTGAAAACGTGTGATAACGAGAGACGCGTAACGACGGACTGTCTGCTCCACCTCGGCACAGGGAGACACAGGAATAAAGTAACTTTTTGTTTCTCTCTGGCAGAAAGAAGAAAAAAATCATAAACGGAGATCGAGAGAGAGGGAAAAACAAGCAGCCGTGTGTGTGTGTGTGTGTCTGTGCGTGTGTGTTCTGGATATCTCCGTTCTCAGTTGACACAATGGAGCATTCACCGTCAGACAGCAGCATAGCCAAATTGCTGTCGCCAAGCCTGCTACCCCCGTGGTCTGGCTGGTGGTTTGGATCACCACATGACTAACGGGGAGACCCACCGACCACCCTGTGACGTCAGACAAGACCCCACTGAGGTGTGTGTGTGTGTGTGTGTGACACTCCTTTGCGGAGAGAGCGTGACAGGTGTGCTTCAGCCCACTGGCCTCCCGGGAAATTGCGAAGGGGCTGTGTGACTCTGTTTCACGTCCTCCCACACACACACAGTCAGATGGAGTCAGTCAGATTTTGCCATTGTTGTCTGGGTTTCCCAAAAGGCACCAGGGCTGTTTTTTGTCATATGAGCTCACAGCGGGACCCAGGGGGGAGAGGATCAAAAATGTCAGCAGGAAGCCTCTGGGATACGCAGTCGATGGCATTCGAGTGAGAAATCAAAACAACACCTGTATGTTTTCATGTTCACATTGATGTATATATAGACTATAGCTTCCTGCCTCTGCTGAAAGTCAAAACAAGTAATTTGTCCCCTATGACATTTGGTGTCTGTTGTCACTTCGCTGCATGAACGAAAATCTGTCATTTGACCACTACATAAAGTGTCAGAACATTTCCAGTACTTCAGTGCAGTCGTCAGGCCACAGAAACAAACACGTCATCACAACACACTGGTTCAGCTGCACCTAGATACAAAATAGCCTTGCATATAACCAGCAGAAAGCACCATATCACCCATCTACATTAGAAACGGGAATGGGTAACAAATTAAACAGAACCTAAACTATCTAAAGGCGTTGACAGTAAACACAGAAAGGCAGCAACTGTGGCTAACCACAAACACACTGCAGGTTGAAACAGTGTTGCCATTGTCCTACTTTAAAAGCTAAGTCAAAGAACATAAACTCAGACTTCGACATCACTGCATTTTCTGTGCATAATTTCTTAGAACAAGGTTTTTTTCTTGGTGGCTCAGGACCTGGAAGTTTCTTTTTACACTTTCCACAGCAGGAACTTTCCCCAGGTAACAGGAACCTTTTGAGGAATTCAGTTCCTCCACCACAGAGATTCATACTGTAGGCGCAGTGACTGGTTGACTAATGGGTGTCAGCTAATGTTTGTGAAAGGTTTGCCACATGACCACACAAGCCTTTCGTGTTTTCAAAAAATAATGTATTTCCAGACCTGTTCTCACTAGTGTGGACCATAGACTGTAAACAAAGGGATGCAGGTTCTGTACCTGTGTCTGAAGAGCGTTTTTGAAGCTCAGATATCATTTTTCCACCAAAAAGAACCTGGTGCTAGTTTGGTGCCAGTGCTTAGCTGGTATAACTCGCATGCCTCCAAAGAACCAGTTTGCTTTTCCACTGGCAAGGAGCCAAGTCAGAGCCACGCTCCCCATGCAGGGGCTGCTCCTTTCTCCTGGCTCGTTTTGACGAGTTTTGATTCTGATTAACGTTAGCCGTTGGTAGCCACAGCCTGTAGCTCGGCTAACTGAGCTTGCATCGATTACATAGCAGTTCAACAAACATAATATAATATTGATAACGTCTGTGTATATATTTGCGCTGGTCCTGTTGGTCAGGTAACCCCGCCCCCATTCCCTGGCGTTCTTGGCTCTAGACCAGAAAGGAGTTGGTGCTTGTCTGGAGGGAGTTTTGAGAGCCAGGGGCCGGTGCTTAGGCGGTTGAAAAGCAAAGAACTGGTGCTAAGTCAGGCTCTGGCTCTGGACTAGCACTGGAACCAACTTGGTGGAAAGGGGCTAAGCGTGAGCTGGTCTGTCGTCGCCATCTTGCCTGTTCCTGATTCTGCTGAAGCCCCAGCTGATACAGAAATGGCTAAAGAGGAGCATTTAGCACCAGGATGTAAACATGTTTATTTCTGCCGTGAAGTTGGTCATTTTAACATGGGAGTCTGTAGGAATTGACTCTCCTTTTTTTGGAGCCGATCAGTTTGAAGAGGTGCAGTCTTTTGGTTGCTTTCATTTCTCAGTTTCGGTGGTTTTGACACTTGGTGCCGACACGGTCTCAGTCAGTCAGACAAATTCTTCCAGTAAAAACAGCAGACAGCAGCTCGACTGCTGCACCAACTTTGGTTACTAGGAGACCAGAAGACGCCTACCTATCTGTGTGAGCCTTTTGTTTGTGTGTGCTTGTAGGTGCCAAGTGGGCATGTCATTGTTATGTGTGAAGGAAAAAATGAAACGGGAATATGAAGAGAAACAGGGCAGGGGGAGGAAAAAAAAAAACAAGAAGAAAAGAACTCTCTCAGCGTTGGAGCGACTGTAAGATAAAAGACTTCAGAGCAATTAACCTGCTGGAGAAGAAACAGACAGAAATAATGAAGATGTTGTGAATAATTCACTCGCTGGCCAATTGTTTTGTGTTTATTAATTCACTTTTTACTGTTCTTTTGTTAATGTACTTCAAAGCTCAGCTAGTTCAAGTAAACCAGAAATGTTATGGTGAACTGATGCGCTTGCAACAATACTCTTAATTAGATGAATTAAAGGAGATCTCAGCTCAGTATAATTATGCTTCCTGGTCTCTTTCTCCTGGCCTTGAGCCACAGCACATTCATTAACAGTCTCTGTAAAACATGATAGTAACACTCAGCAGCACATACATCTCAGGATTATGGTAAAAATCAATCAAATGTGAAAGAGATGACTGGGTTGAAAGGTCAGGGTGCTGCTCCTGATGTCCTCCCTCAGTTTCCTCCCACAGTCCAAACACACAAAGAGCGCCGACTGGGGACTCTAGATAAATGATAGATGTGAAAGAGGCAGTGCGTGCTTGTGTGTGTGTGTGTGTGTTTGTATATATACACCTGTATTAACCACTGTCATGGTCTAGGTACCTGTCCAGATTGTTGCCCTGCATGCTGTGATAAGATACAGCTTTCTGCACATTGGAGCTGGAATAAGCAGACTGAGGATTACATCAAAGCTTTACACTGTATTATAAGGCTGGAACTTTTCTATACAAACAGAGGCCAATGTGAAACTTGAAGGAAAAGACACATCTCATTGTGTTTTTAGGGCCAGTTTCACACTGACATTTAGCATTGAAATGAGTTCATTTCAAAGGAATCAAAGCGATCAGATTTGGCACAGGGACAAATTGGCATGAATATTTCATGTCAGTCTCATTGGTGATTTTTTGCCTAAATTTACCAACAGGAAACTGTGATCTGTTAGCTGTGTTGTACCATGCACTATTTCATTTAAGCTCTGTTTTAAGTATTGAGATGAAAACTTACGAATATACAACTTGGATATTCTTGGACATTAGCTAGTCACAAATATGCGAGAAAAAAAAACAACTCATAAATTTACCAGAAAAAAAATTTGTGATAAAAACTCAAAAATTTGTTACTACACAGTTTCCATCTGTTCCCTGGAAGCTTCAATTGATGTTTTAGTTCCTCATGAGCATGATTTATTCATCATCTGTTGCTATATTTTAGCCTTTGTTGATACCAGTACTGAACTGATTTGTACCAAACTCGTTGGAGAGGGATTGGCCGAGGAAGAACCAGCTACATGTTGATGTGAATCTGGTTGAATTGGCAGATTCAGGATTTTCTTTTTTCTTAAAGAACACGTTCCTCATCATTGTGATATGGGCCAGTTTTGGACTGTTTTGTTAGTGTGTCAGAAAATGTTTTGGATCATTGACACCTATTTATGTTTGTTCAAATTAGGGCAGATATTTTTTTTATAATAAGAGCCAGACAAATGTGTAGGATTGTTTGGCCTTGGCAGAAGTATGTGCTGAGTATGAGAGATGTTGAGATTTTGTCTTTTGGAAAACATTTTTGGGTTTTTCTTGTTACATGCACATTGAAAATGTGCATTAAAAACACGTGGATGGAAACCTGCCTACATACTCACTGTAATCTCCTCTTAGCATTGATCATTTCAGATTGAGGCTGACAGCGATACAGAGTGTAGAATGATAATCAAAGTCATGTTTAAGGGAGCACACACACAAAAACAAAGCAAATAACATCCATTCCTTACAGCTTGTGTTTGCCAATATTCACTCACAGCTACCTAACAATGACAGGATGGGGGCACAGTGTGTCTTCATGGGTGTGTGGGATGTGTGTATGCACTATATCTATCAACAAAACAAGACGTAAGAGACGGCACAAAAAGAAGAGGTAGATGTAATGAATGTTCAACCTTCGTTAGTTGATCAGGCCCTAAAAAAAAACCCACCACATAGCTGCATGATACATCCAACACCCTGAAACGCAGCATCATTTAGACTGAGACTCTGCAGTGATGCCTGGAACTTGTGGGCGTATGACACTCACCAGCCAAAATCACTCTGACTCACACATCACAAGTATTCGCACAATGCCAATACTAATGGAGTTTGGACACAAACAGTTATATTTAGGGAGCGTAGCATTGCCAGTACCTAACCTTCTGACTCATCCTCGTCCATTATTAGGCATGTCAGGTTCTACTTTTTTAACCACTTGTTTTATCTTCTGAAATGTCAGTGAGTATTTTCACGCTCAGAATTAGTGTGTATTGTAGATGAGAAAAGACCTTTTTTGTTAAACCTTATTCATTAAACCTTATTTTAAGATGTGTTATTGAAGTTGCGTTAAAAAAAAACAAAAAAACATGCATCTGCTTCACCATGACAACTGGCTGAGCAAAGTAGTCCAGACGTTATTCTTTTCAAACAGCCTCCCTCAGATTAACAAGAGCCTCCATCCCATGTCTGTGTAATGTGTGAAAGAAGAGACTTAAACCTAAGATACTCCTTACTGCCAAGATGGTCGATGAGAAGCTGCTCCAATGATATGAAATGGTGTACACTTCCTGTCTCCTAAGTGGGCGTGGTCGTCTGTCCCTCCACCTCCTGTGGTTGATTTATAAAAGTTGTAGGTAGACGAAAGTGAGATATTTATATTTTCTTATGATGATGTTTAATATTTACACAGCTAACAGTCATATTTAGCAGAACGAAAATTATTAAAATGGTTAATGTGGGCATTCACGAATGTTTGTTTGACGTTGCCTAGGAGATCTGTGCCAAATCTGTGTGTGGTTGAGACAGAGACAGGTCTTGAACAAAGTTCATTTTCTCCTGATGTGTCCGTCTGAAATTGCCATTGTTGTGTCAAAATGTTAAGAAGAGATGTGGCTTGTGAAAAATGAGTCCAATATTTACCTCTGTCAGCTCTGTTAGCTCCGTTAGCTCCGTTAGCGCCGTTAGGTCTGTTAGCTCCGTTAGCGGCGTTAGCTGCGTTAGCGCCGTTAGGTCTGTTAGGTCCGTTAGCGCCGTAAGCAGCTACAGTCGAACTGGAGCAGTCAGTTTATTAAACGAAAAAAAAAAATCGGATTACCCTATGGGATTACCGGGCGCATTTGTGTCATAGTGCCGTAAAGCAGCCCATGTTTCTTGCAAGACGAGATCCAGGACACCGGGTTGGAGGCGCTGATCTTGCAAGATTGGATTTCGGCCAAGAGACTCTAGGTGGAAGGCAAAGAGCCTCCATTCTCCCTGTAACAAGTCATTTAACAATCATAATTACTCTAAAGTTGTTTAATTAAGGTACAAATCTTGCATAGTTCCTCTTTGAAAACCAGACTGAAAAAATGTAAACGAACAGCAAATATCTACAATTCCTGTACATAAAACAAAGCCTGCAGTGTGAGTTCTGCAGCCTGTTGAAGACTGTGGCGGAGTCACGATACTATTAAAAAGTACAAACCGGAGAAACAGTGAGACACTCAACACAACATGTACAAGCAGGGTTCAGCGCGAGGGGAAATGAAGAAGGAGGTTGTGTAGATGAAATGTACTGAGTTAATGTGTTTGTGTAGTGGGAATGTGTTTAGTGCGCGTTTCTGTGTGTAATCAGTGGCAGCGGCGGCCGAGGCAGAGTCGTACGGAGACGTCCACAGACAAAGCTCTACCTTGTACAGGAGTCCATGTGATCCACGGGCCGCGCGCTGGGCTCTTTTATGTTGTGTTTACACACACACAGTAATACTGAGGACCCGCCTTGCACAGCATGCCACCTCACAAATCAAAGGACTGCTGGCACGCAGGGGGGGTGGGTCTGTGGAAGCAGGAGAGGGCGGACAGATGCACCAGTTCTGATCAAGACACACACAGGTTGAAAATGTCACTTCTTGCTCTTGTTGTTCTTCACTGCTTCCTTTGATAAGTCGTCCACAGACCTTCAGGTGCTTCTCAGTGTTTATATATATCTATTTTTTTTTTTGCTTTTCATCAACGTCTGAACCCAGCTCTATGCTGAACATCAACTACTCTCATCACATAACTTTTCTGAGTATCTGTCACAGAAGTTCAGGTTGCCTAGCAACAGGGTCGTGTTTTTCGCAGCAGGTTGCCCCAATGACAGTCACTAGGCGGGAGCCTGGCAACAAAGACATCAGGTGTTACTTCCCACTGCTTGTCTGCGGACACTTCCGTCGACCTCCAACGGCTGCACAGCGCGCGCGCGTGTGTGTGTGTGTGTGTGTACAGTATGTGTGTGTTCACTTCTGCCCCAGTGAGCAGCAGTGGCTGTGCTGACGCTACCCATGTCCCTTTCCCATCTCTAATTATGGTGTGTGTGTGTGTCTGTGTGCACGCGCATGTGTGTGTGTTTGTGTGTTGATTTCTGCTTGAGTGATCGGTCACCGAGTGCAGCTCACAGCGGAAGCTTTGCTCACGCCAGCTTGTCAGCCACAAAGACACACTTCTGGGTGGCTGGCCTGGTCAGGCTAGGAAATGACACACACACACACACACACACACACACCATTCCTCGTAGATTACAGCATTTAGCTGAGATGAACCTTGTAAGTGAGATAAAGACAGTGAGAGAGTAACTGACCTAATGATTCCTGATCTCTCCTCTGACCAAGTTTCCGTGCAGGAAGTTTTTTCTCATTTTCTGTATTTTCCCTTCTACCTCTCTGTCATTCTCTCTCCTCTCCCTGTATGAAGCGCAGTCTGTTGACATTGGCATTGTGTGTGTTGCTGCTGGCAGCGGCAAAGTGAGACTAGCCGACTGCAGCACACCTCTCAGCCAGGCCACTGCAGGTGCACATATGCTCCTGAACAACAAACACGTCATGCTTTCTCATGTGAAAGTGAGCTGTTTCTAGGCCTGTCACCTGCATATAACTGCATGACTGTTGCAGTGCATTGCTGTAGGAAAAACAATGTTGCAGGTATGTTCTCGTTGTTGCAGGTATGTTCTTTCTAAAATGACCTGGTGCTTCACTCAGACACACTGTTGTTTGTTTTGTTGTTGTGCAGTTTTTTTTTTTAGTATTGTAATAGTGGAGTGGTGGTGATGGCTCTACCATGTAGTATTTGTCTGTTATTGAATCCTGAGAGACAATGTCTCATCTACTTTGATCCAGAGTGAAATATGTCAGCTATGGTTGGATGTCCAAAGAAATGATGTGGAGATTATCATTGTCATGTGAATATGAATCTCACTCTGTTATGATCTTCTGTTTTTTCCTCTTTTACCCCCTTGAGATTTACATGTAAGTTCTTTATTGAAACTTCTTGAAAACTATTGAATTGGCAACACCTTCCATTCACTGACACAGAAACCAATAATTGGCTGATTCACTGAGTCAGCAGCTCCTCCATGAAAGGGGCCACTCCAACAGTTCATTCAGGAAATCAGAAGGTCATGACATCATTTCCACCACCACCAGTCCAGGAAGCAGGAATACAGCTTTCCAGTTTCCGCTCTGGTTGTGATCACGTTTTACTTTTCCTCGAAAAACCCTTTTTTTTGTGGAAAAGAGCCTGTGAGTGTGTGAGCTGCTGAATCCAAGCACTGGTGTTTTTAGTCTTGTACCAGTTCTTTACAGGCCTATTGTGAGGTTTTTTGAGCTGGAGTAAACTGGTTCCCAGACTGTTCTTACAAAGTACAAGAAATACAAAACTCTTGTCTTTTTTTTTAATTCAGGCTGCCTTACTACAGCCAGGACAACAGATAATGCTTTGTTTGACACTGTAAATGTTTCTTATACACAATGCAAAAATGAGGAGCATTCCTTATCAAACGCATGGCAAAATGTAGAGGCATATAGAAAGAGAGAGGACATATTGATTTAGTTTGGAAGAAGTGGTAATAAAAATAGGCTTAATAAATAATTGTGGTCCAGTGAATCACATTAGACTCCAGAGTCAGTATCTGAAATGTCTGCATCCAAATATAGTTGAGCTAGAATCTGTTTTTTGGGGAGTAGAATAAACCAGAGAGCAGTAGCTGCTGCTGAAACGGAAAGGTCAAGAGAGCAAGCTAAAACCACTTCATAGCCCACAGTTATTGATTTCTCCCACAGCAAAGCGTACAGTTGGAAAACATCTGGGGATGCTTCTGTGTGTTTTAGCACCTCTTTGTTTTACACAATATCTGGCCTCTGTACCCCTCGGACCAAACACAAGAGATTCTGCTGCCGCTCTCCTCTGGTTCACGCCAATCAAAGACAGAGGAGATGCACATCGTGCAGACGAGAGGGCACGCACAAACATACACACACACACAAATATAAAGGTCTACAAATACAGTGTATGAGCTGTCAGACGGCTAAGGAGTACGGGATGCATCCAGAAGGAGACACTTAAACATGGGAACTGCTGGCGCTGGTGTTGTTTAAGTTTGTGGGAGAGTGCGTTTGAGTGTGTGAGCGTTTATCTTGATGTGAGTGTCCTTCCTACTCGTCTTTGGTTCGTCATCAAGGCCAGCAGAGCTGCAGCGTGCTTTTGTCTGGCTCAAACAATGGACAGTACTAGTGTGAGTCACCCTACGCACACACACACACATCCATTCATCCATCAATGAGAGCAGAGAAAACAGGCCAGTCTCAAGTCATGATATGGCGCCATGATGCATGCATTGTTATATTTACTAAGATTAGTATCATAAATGATGTCATTATTTTCTTGAAGAAGCAGTTCATTGTTTATTGATATGAAATGTCAAACTGTATCAGTAAGATCAGTAAGAGGCACCTCTAAAGGTTTCATAACTTCATGGCTAGTTTTGATGTGTTGTTTTTGTATTTGGTCAAAAGACCGGTTCCCCCGAAAAATAGATTGTTTATATTTTCCCAAGATGCATTTTGGCAAGAAAAATCCAATTACTAAGTGAAAAAACTGAAACGTGCTACAGTGTTGAGAGAATCAGATAACACGATCTGCAGCTTAAATCAATTCACTTGTTTATTCTGGCTCAGTTTTGGGTGGATTTAACATCTATCCCCGTGTTTTGTTCACAAACTCAAAGATGATGCTTTTTGAATCTGCCTCTGATTTCTTCTCCGTAGCAACAACGGCGGCTCAGGCTCATGGGTATTGTAGTAGTTTCAGCCGTTCGACATGTCAAACTGACGGACTAGAGCGCTGTATCAGGGCCAATGTGGGATTAAAAACAACAACAACAAAACAAGCTGGAAGGTGGAGTTAGGGTTAGTTAGAAATTAGTGCTTTTTTTTTTCTCTCTATCAAGAAAGGACGCGTCTACAGCTGCAAACACACCTCCCTTCTTCCAGTTTGTTTTTTGTCACCTGCAAAGGTCCTAACACGCTGTTGTAGACAGACAAAACAATGTCCCGACAAAGAAATAAAGTTAAAATCATTCAATCTAGTGACGATAACAACCTATAAAGTCTTCTCGTGTTTCTAGCATTACGGATATTTGATTATTTGGATAATTTTAATACAGAGCAGGACGAAAAACAGCAGATCCTCCCACTTCGCTTTGCTTACAGTCCAAAGCCAGAAGATATAAATTTACTGTTAGATATAAAAAATACCAGCCAACTGCTTTGAGAAGCAGGGAAATGTTTGGCCCTTATACTCAAAATGTAAATCAAAGTAATAATAACAGAGTAAGTTTCTTCTGATTTATGATCCATAAATGTCAGTGCGAGTGTGAATCTTTAACCTTTGCAAAGAGAGCTGAGATCTTAACAATAAAAGCAGCTTCTTGTTTATAACCCCATGTAGCCTGCAGGTCTGTTCCTTCACTCATCAGTCTATGTATATGTATTACTCCTCCAGTCTTGTAATTTGTCACTGTGTTTACAGACAGATAACACCATCTCTATGTAATGTGATCTGATTCTGAATTAGAGATTCAGCTCCAGTATCTAACGAGCGTAGGCTCCAGCAGTGTAGCCAGCCAACGTGGTATCATCCCTCAGGGCTAACATGCCCGCTCAACTGTCTGTTTTCACCGCACACAGATAAATTAACTGTGATGCTAATTGTCAGCCAGGGCTGGCCCTGTCTTTCTTCCACTGTTTGCATCTATTTCTTAATAACCCTCCCTCCCCCCTTCTCATAAATCAGCTATTTCTATATATATGTATACACATTTATTTCACTTTGTCTGTCACCATCTCTTCCCACTTAACTTTCTTCTCTTCTTTTTTTTTTCCCACTACAGCAGCTGAATAAATTTTCTCTCCGTCTTCACGCAGTCTTTCCTGCATGAGTTGGTCTCTTACTGTGTAATATCTTCCCCATTGTCCCACTTTGTATTGTGTTAAAGAGAGACGCTTATGCGTGTTGTGACTCTAAATGAAACCAAGACCGTTGTCATAAATCCGTCTCTGTCAAGGACACAACAGAGAATGAGAAAACAAAGCTTCTTCCTGGTGCTGATGGCAAATTCAACTCTGTCGGATGCATTTGAATTTTCAGACACGTGGGATTGTGTTGACTGATGTGGACGAGTGCTGAAGGACGTCCTGTAGGTTCCGGGGATGGGAGTCCTCAGTGGGGAGGCGACCCTTGCACTGAGGGCTCCTGTTGGGATCCCCACAGTCGCTGGAGCCCCAGGCATGTGTCAGGGCTTACCAAAGGCAAATCAGTGGCCAAGGACGTGCTGCACAGACGCACACCCGGTGCTGTTCAAAACTCTGAAGTGTGGTCTGTTTAATGTGTGACGATGTAAAGGCGAGGACATGTAAATGAGGAGCTCCAGTGTGCACATGTATGAATTGGTCGCATAATGACCCACCGCGGTGCCAGGATTAGTTACGCAGTCTATCTGGTAATGGCAGAGGAAACGGTGTGTGCGTGCGGCATTGTGATTTCTTTTGTCATGTTGATATATCTTCATTATACCACATTTGACTCCCAGCTGACTGTGCAGATGAGCTAGCAGACAGAAAACACGCCACACTTTATTCTGTCACATTGTTTTTTTTTTTTTTTTTGTTAGTTTATTTTTCAATTGCTTAGAAAAACAAAACAAACAAGAGCTCACAGATGACCCACTATTGCCAATCTACAGCTTGTCTGTGTGCCGACCGGAGCCTCATTTTTTAATATATTTTTTAAAATATTCATGAGAATATGCAAATGAAGGTGCGTCTCATTCAATCGTCGAGTGAGTCATGTGACCCAAGCAACGGGGTCTAAGGGCACG
>OMNW01008001.1:0-11286 GCA_900303245.1 Selene dorsalis
GCAATCTCATGGATGGATCACATTAGGCAGGAGCAGATATATGCGGTCTAACTCATGCATACATATTCTAACAAAAAAAACTCATGATTATGGGAAGTGGTATCAATACAAACATGATTAACTTATACTCGGTCATAGTTCATGTTTAAACAGGCCTTCTTTAAAGCCACAAACATTCCTCTCAGCATATACTATCATAAAGCCAGATGGTTCAATGAAACACATTTGTTGGATATGATTCAGAGAGCAGAGCTGGCAGAGGCTCTCCCATTTTTGTCGTAAGGGAAGGATTGCCATTGGGTTAATTTATCTGCAGTGCAGTGTATTGATGGAAAAGTCCTATGGGCGATAAATCCTGAGTGGTTGTTACAGCATAAAATGATAATGGCCCGGGTGTAGCATTCTCCTCAGCATCCCAAAACAAATTTGTAGGGAGACTCACTCTGCTCTTATACGAGCAAACAAAACTGCGCCTGATGCAGCAGTATGCAAATACTTGCTTTCCCGTGTTTCTACATCATGTCAAGTGATAAATGAAGCTAATAAATGTGACATTCAGCTGAGTGTGCTTATGACTGAAAGAAGAGGCACATTCATTGTTTTGTGTATGTGTGATGAACCTTTCGTGTGTAAGGATTGAGACCAGAGCCAGTCCATTAATCTGAAAATGAATCTGCAACCATTCTAACAATTATTTTATTTTCTCAGTATATTTCTCAATATATCTATATCTATATATACACACACACACGTGTATATTGTATGCTAAAATACTATGTCATAGTCAATTATATCAATAATAAATAGCTCAGAATGTACAGTGGATAATTGGGTTATTATTATTCTGATAATGACTGTTATTGAATGAATTAACATTTAAGCTGCATGATAATGTTGTAGCTGGTGGAACTAATTTTATTACCTGTCTAATATAGGTGGTGTTTTTTCACAGTTTATTTGTTTTGAATGAAAAGAAGAGAATATTTCTGTGATGAAATAGAAAAAAAAAAACTCTTCCCTGTTTAATCCAGTTATAGTGAGGTATCAAGTAAAATGCAATGGAAAATACTTAAAATTAATAAATACCAGAATGTGCTTCAGTAAATATACAATCACCAGATGTCCTTTCAGTCACTTAGGAATATTCTTGAAACATTAAAAAAAAAAAACTATTCAGTGAACTAGTAGAATAACTAAGGCTCTAAGGACGGAAGCATTAACAATGACCGGATCAAGAGTGGTGCTGTGCTTTTATTTGATTTTATTATTTTTTTGGGCGTCAATTGTACCAAATTGCAGAAGCTCAGCTTGCCTTCCCAAGATAACTCTACACCCCATGAACTTCATTGCCTGGTATAAAGACATTCATTCTGCGATGGGATTGTGCCGACTGAAATAATAAAACTAAGCTACTGAGCTGATTCCCCATTTCCCCCAGCAATCAGCTCACTGGATCTGTCCTGCCTCATGATCCTCTTTCAACAGGCAGTGACCTTGACGGATTGAAGCCACACGCCGACATTGCGACACACAGACACTGGCCCTGACACGCGGGTTCTGTTCAAACTCTCCCCCATGTCCTCCAGAGATGAAACTCTATCTGTCGACAATCATTGGTTAATAGAACTACGACAGCAGGTAGAAGCAGCAGGTTTCCACATAGCTGCCACCGGGTGCCATTTTTAGTGTGATTGCCCTCATGGGAGACAGTCCATCCCTGTTTCAATGTATAATGGTATGACCCAGTAGGGGGCAGCTGCAGAGTGAAGTCCTACAGCTTCCCTGAATGCCTGTGACTCATCCATATTGGCAGAGCTGACCAGATTATTTCAATTAACTCCCCCCAAAAAATCCCATACTGAGGTCGTCATTAAAACAAGGGGCAAAATTGAGCATGCTGCTGGTTTCAAGGTTAGCTGTATTGAAAGCCCCCCCCCTCCACCTGCACTAAAAACAAACTTTAGACAGAAAAATGCATAATGGCGACAGTCGGATGTGGAGGAGGGGAAAGAGCTCCCTTTAAACGAAAAAGAAACAGTTCATTGATGGGAACAAAGACAGAAACAGGAGAACATCAAACAGATTCCTGCCCAGCATCCTTAGTGTTGTTTGCTGGGGAGAGAACGCAATTAAAGCCACAACCATGAATAAGCCTCACGTGCGATTTGTTATGAACAATCTAAGCTCTTCCTAAAAGCTGCTGCATATGCTTAAAAAAATAAAATAAAAAAAGAACAAAACAAAAGATTTCACTGTAGCCTCCCAATTGCAAGAAATTTGCAGCACAAGAATTAAATTAGACACAGCAAATTAATACTAAAAGCAATTCTGCTTTAAACTATGACTCTGGGATCAAATTAGATTCATAAAAAACAAGTGAAACTAACAGTCATTGAGGGGATATTGTGAGGCAGAGAGAAGCCAATATCTAAATGAATGTTAACGAGCAGAATCCAATTCGGGAGCTGATTGCCTTATAAGCAGGCAGCAGCAAACAGAGGGGTGTAGTAGGGTGGTGTGGGGCAGGCGAACAGAGGAGATGCATGGCATAATAGCCACTCATCTATTCATGGTAATTGTGTTTCCCCTACTACAAGGACTGGTGGACCTTTCATTTCCTCCTCAGGCAGTGGACATGATAGAGGAACGGAGGGGTTTGGGGTTGTTAAAAGAGGATTAAAAAGGCGCCATCATCAGTGGTCTCTCCAAATGGCTGCTCACGCTCAGACCTCTCAATCTCAGGCTCTTGGGCAGCTTCAACACACACACGCACACACGCGCTGATTTTCAAACAAGCCGACCTCAAACTTAGCAACCAAACAACGGCAAACCGAGCTCCTCCAACAGGTGGGATTACTGCCGTGCTACACATTTAACTTAACCCACTGTTATGACCTGAGGACGATACACAAAGTCAACTTTCTTCAGCAAAAATTGCTACGGTCTGGAATGACTTGTAAAACCTGACACACACAACAAGCAGCAGTGCAAAGGATACTAATATATATTTTTTTGTCAATGTCCTCTATGTTCTAACATACTGAGCCACTGGATGATTAAAGGGAGCTCCAGAAATTTAGTATGTCACTTCCATACATGAGACAAATGTACGAGTGGATTTCTTTTGGCCTCCTGGGGGAAAAATCTGACATATTATCAGTTTATATGGTGATATGCAAACAGAGGGATCTACACACTGACTAGCCATTATCTAACACCATCATTCATTTGCAGTCATGTTTCCGTCTACGCATATTGAGAAGCTGCAGAAGAAGCTGATGTATCCAGAGCTTAAGTCGTTTGGATCAAGCAGCAGGAATGTGGATTTTCCTTGTCCAGTCCAGAGTACCAGTCTGTTATTAGATCCAACATGTTTTTCCATTGTTAATGTGCTTCTCTTCTGTTTTTCAGCTCAACTCAGGATAACTTAAGCAACGTCACAGGATACATTTTCTCACATTTGTCAAAGCTCCCTCTGAGCTACAGTAGATAAAATGAAAACAATTCACCATGACTGGTAAATTGACTTTGGCATGTAAAATTGGTGGAGAGCCCCTCTAATATTTGTTATTTTGCTAAATCACATTTTCTTGGCAGTTGTGTTCCCGAAGCAGAAACCAACAAAAGGGTAAGACAGACAGCGTAGATGTTTGGTTATATAATCACCATTTACTCTGGCTCTGAGGCTCACCTGCTCTAATATGGTGTTGATCCTGTCCACCTCGCAGTCAATCACATAGCGCTTCTCCTGCCTCCTGTCCATCTCCTCAATGATGCGCTTGAACTCTGCCGCGTCGGTTGTGCTGCTAACAGAGCGAGCGGTCACCTGCCAGTTGTTGGCTACTGCTGCCTCCATGATGGCCTGCAGTATGGAGAAACCTAGAGAGAGGGAGAAATACAGAGAGAGAGAGAGACCCCGAGGATTAGACACAAAAGAGACTGGCACACAGTCGTGCCAGAACTGAGTGGCTGCTAATTTATTCAGCGGAGGTTTTTGCTTGGATCCAAAGGTTAAAGGCCATCTCATTACAATCTAAAATAGCATTGTGAAATCTGCAGGCCCACTAAAATATTGTCTAGAGTCTAGACTTTGTGTTCAAGTGTGTAAATGTGTGCGAATTCACATTTGCATATTGAGAAGGCAATACCGTAATGAAGTGAAAGGACAGGAATTGTATCTCCATATTATTAAAAGATCAGTGGGTGATGTTATTGTGCTTGGCATCAATTAAATTATGGCATTTAGCTCAGCCACATGTTAACTTTGACGGTGCAGTGAGACACATCGCGCCCCATGTCTCCTTGGAGGACGGTGCCAAGTCATTTAAAGATAAAGACAATGAAACATTCATCCAGGCCAGTAGTAGAAAGAGATCATTATACTACCAAGAATGGAGACTGAGCCCTGCTAATGATTAATTCACACGTGAAATATTTTCATTTAACAGAGCGCTCAGAAACACTATGGTCAAATCACATACCACAGAATGAATAATGTAGTCCTATTTCTGGAGGGATAGATTGCACGTAGCACAAGCTGATATAAAAATGGCTTAACTCTTCTCCAATGTACAATAGGCGAAAAAGGAACATGAAGGTTATTAATGAAAATCAAGCACACTGCTGGTATCTCATTAAGCCATGGACAATGCAATGGCAAACTATATGTACAATAAGCCTCTTTTCCATATCTCTGTTCATTTTTCATCGTTCGTCGTGTGGTTAAATGATACAGTTAAGGGAAAGGGGGGAAAAAAAAATTCCGGCTGCAGTGAATTCTGGCTGACAAACTGATTTTATATGATGATTAAAATCGTTGCATGTGATCATGTGAACAGCAGCATGCAAAGTAAACATTTGTCATATACGTTATAGCATATACATATATATTTTTTTCCTGTGAGTCTCTGTACAGCTTTATCTCCATGAACCTGCTGCAGAAAACCAACAAAGCCAGCACATAGAGCAAAGAAACAACAGCTATATCAAGATAACCACTTTGTGACTGTCTTCATTTCTCTGCTTTTGCATTTCCCTTCTCTTCCATTCCATCTGAATGGTCAAGCTGTATTTTTTTCAGTTTTTTTTCCCCTTGACTTATAAATGCTCTGAGATTGCTGCACCGTGTGTGTGCCTGCCCTTCTGGTGTGACGAAGCCACTGCAGCACGCAGCCACATTTCCAGCATATGACCTTTGGGTGAGTAGCACAGCGAGTAGCAGAGACCGGTGCACAGCGTGTCATCTGTCCAGAGGAGCAATGGCTTACTGCCTGGAGACATCAACATGCCAGACCTCAAGGTTATCTAGCAGCCCGGTTATCAGGTCACATCTCCAAGGAGTTCAGCCTATAGCTTGTGAATGTAACTTGTAGCACAACATAGAGTTCATATGATTTGTTGAGGGCATGTACAGGTACACATGAGGTTCCTTTGTGGCTGCTGGGTCACAGAGCCGCTTAAAATTAGCAACACTTGTACTTCTGAAGTATAACACTGTGGGGCAATAAGAACATGAAGGTAGTGTGGTCTTAAGGGATAAGACTGTCTATTGTAGTTGGAATTTTTCCTTGGACAAAAGCCACAGTGTCCTCTGGAAAGAAAAAATCTCCAAGTGAGGTGAAAACATTTGAAGCTTTTCCCAAGTATCATTCTTTTTATAAGAGCACACTCTTGTGCACTATACCTTCTCACATTCCCCCTACCTAAAGCAAAAAGTTACAAGATGAAGGTCTGAATAACATGGATGCATTATTCATTATCCTGAGGCATATGCTCAGAACCTCACCAACCACAAACCAGCTGGATAGCTAGCATGGCAGTCTTCCTGGCAATAAAAAGCTTCTTACTTTGAGAGATGTCATGCAGATTAAGTGGGTCAAAATGGTGTCTGTTGGTTTGCAAAAGGCTGAGTCCACGGCTGGTAAAGCTAAAAATGCCAATGGACTGTTTAACACACAGTGTAAGTCATGGTATGCATAGGATAAGATGATACTTGGTGAAGGGTAGATATTTGTTTAAGAGTTGCAAAAATTGTTTGTTTACTGCAGTGAAATCTTTGATTCCTGTGCTGCTTGACAGACACAATAACATGTCTCAGAAGATTTTAAATAGCAAAGTAAAAAAAAAAAAAGAAGAATCGCTCGCAGGGGGAAATGCTCCAGGGATTTGGGCCTCATACATGTAAGTGTCTGAAAAAAAAAAATCTGTGCATTTCTTATTATCATTTCTGAGGTGCGAGAAAAACAGGAATTATGCTAGCACTTCTGTGAAAGAAAGAAACAACGTCCTATCAATCAGATTAAAATCACAGAAGGGCTTTTATTTTGAAATTGCTGATTTGTGCGGCGTTCGCCTCTCCATGCCTGCGGCAAACCCTGAACTGTGTGGGAACAATTGGATTCATTTAAGATTCACAGAAGATTCCATGCCTGCCTGGTTTTACATTTGTATGGAAATTAAGAGATGGAATCTGGTGGTGGTAAATAGTCTGTCCAGAAATGGATTACTTCTGCTCCTGTTTTTTTATTAACATCAGCAGAAAAGTTTATGTTCCATGATTTAGACTTCAAAATTGAAATGAACAAAATCCTTTGAGCACAACTTAATCTGACAGCAGCGGCAACACTGATAGATCCTTCTTCATCTCCACCAGCAAGCAATAAAAAAAAATCTTTTTGTTATTCCCTGACTTTCTGCCTGCATTTACATCTAGTTGTTACACCTTTCTCCAGACCAGAATCCAATTCAGCTTCACCCAATCGATGGGTTCAACCTCCTCAACAGCACTGGAGACCCACACAAATGCTTACGCTTGTGATCTTTATGTCCAAGACTGAGAGATGTTATAAATCCAATTCACCTCTTCGCCTTCAGGAGCCCCTCAGCTGTGTTGCGTCTAAAATGTATTACAGTCAACTACATAAATTATGGAAGACAACAACAACATTTCCTTATCACCGCCTATAAATCCCCATGATATGAATGCAGCCGCAACACGCGGAGGCTTCTGCCAATCATGTTCCTCAGTGCTAATCATACCATCGAGACTGGAAGAGGTTGAACATGCTGTAATGCTGGCAGCCGCCAGACATGTTGTGGAATGTATAAACATACAAGCATTACACTGTATATATTTGTACACATTAAGTGTACGTTCACTATGTCCACATGGGATACGCAAGGCCTGGTAGTCATGGTAAATATTCATATGCCTTGTTATTACAACACATTTTATCATGCTGCACTGTCAGTTGATTTGATTGACTGGTCATTGCTGTAGTGGTTGTTTGACACTTCTATGATAAACCTATGATGCTTCCTTGTACTCCACAGCACCATGGTACCCACCACCCTCACACTCTGAACAGTGCATCAGGGTAATGCAGCAGTTTTCAGTCTATTGGTGGACGTAAATAGAGGTTTCTCCTTTTCAAAACACAATGCAGTGCAGCAGTGTTGCTGCTGGCTAATGGTGCCAGGATGCAGGTCAAAGTTGAACCAAGCATTAACTTTAATGTGTGCTGTTTTTTTTTCTCTTTCATTTGGAGCCTGTGCGACTCACGGTTACCCATAGCTTCCTTCTCTGCGTTCAGCCCGAGGAAACGTTTTTGTCTTTTGTCTTCACAGGAGCTTTACTTCCAGTCTCAGCTGCAAAGGCTGCGACTCAAGTGCACATGAGGCAAAGTTAACATTCGCAGTATATAATACTGACTGCACTCTGGACAAACTGTGCTCGTGCGGTAACCGTGAGGGCAGGAGGATGGGGGAGGGAGTTGTGCATCCAGGTCTGGAGTGAGTGTTTGAATATGTGGAGTTCGAGTTAAAACAGGGCATCAAAGCTACTTTTAAATCTCAATACACACTTAAAACAACTGTGTAGTTTGTTGGGGGCAGTGTACAAATGGGCTGTGATGGGTGAAAACTCAATTATTTCTGCATTTTTGCTTTAAATCTATATCAGAACACTGCAGAGCCGGCTATCAAATCCCGACGGAGCCCGATGACGCCTCTTGCGCTTATAAATCAGAGCTGTTGCGAATGAGATGTTGTGGCAGTATAGTGTACCAGAGGCTGAGTGAGTGCTGCAGTCCTCTCCTTCGTCTGGGAACTGGATCTTAACAGGATGAGTTTTGAAGCGTCACCCGTGGCGGCTCAGCAGTAATTGAATTGAGTTGCATCTAATCTCATTGCCCAGCTCCTTTGGTTCCCTGCCTCTCATTAGGGTTCGGTGCAGAGTGTCACAGGCCTCTCTCTCACTCACAACCCTTTCTCATATCTCACAGCTGATCCAGGCTAACCGGACAAATCAGAGAAACCATATTGCAAATTTCTCCCGGCACGCAACCCAGCATTAGCCCCAACCGACTGTCAGTTTTTGAGACCCCGCTATAATGCTTGAGTGTATTACACATCTGTATCATTACACTGTGTCATCACCGGCATTACACTAATCCACATCAATCCAAAATCTAATCTGCCAATCTGATCAAATAATGACACAGTGGTAAATAAGTCACCGTTAACCACTGTACACAATGAATAAAGGGGAACCACAGGCAACTGAAGTGACTGGCAAACAGCGAATAGCGAGAAATAAATGGCACAAACAATATGATGTGAACTCATCTCTGAGGGATCAAAATCTATAGTGCGCACACATGAAAAAGAGGCAGACGTTGCTGAGCCAACATAAAATGCAGCCGCTCTCACCCCTAACTTGCCAATCCTCTGGTAAATGAGGGTCTTTGGCAGGCCGAAACGCCCTGCTGAGTACTGTCCAGGGTCTCAGAGGGCATCAGAAACAACTGAGCTGAAACCACAAAGATAATGGCTTTGACTCATAATTGTGAAGTTGGCTTGGTACCAAGTCTGAACATCTGAAGAGAGAGACAGAAGGTGAACTTTCCAGATATTAGCTTGAAGGGTCAGCTCACCCAAATTACAGAGAGGAATTAACATAATATGTGCGTTCGACTGATGTACAGAATGTTATTTAACTCTCTTCGTATCAAGCCATGCAAACAGTTTTGTTTTTGTGTGTCTGGGGTTTCAGATTGCCGCCTGCCAGAATTCACAAAAGCGGTGCCATTCTCCTCCACTGCTTTGTGCCGGGGGCAGAAATCTCAAGGAAGGACATCACAAACCAAGGGCAAAAAACAATCTGCATGGCTGGACCAATGTGTAAAATATTTAACATGTTTTCCTCTGGAAGCCTAGCAACACTGTGATGAGGACTTTAATATCATAACAATTCCTTAGGTTTGTTTGCACCTTATAATTACATTGGATATGCAGTTTAGATAAAGGGTGTAAAAGCCAGTCAAGTACATATTTGTATTTTTTGAGATTATTTATCAGCTTCAGAACCTATTTAAGATTCTGAAGCTGTCAAAAACCTCACTCTTCATTAACTACATTTCTATGCATGTACAAAGTTATACATATTCCCAGAGATAATCTGTCTCCGTTGTCTTTTCAGGCAGCCAAAATAAATACTTACAGTATTTAGGGCCTGGTGAGTGTTTGCCTCTGGGCTTAGTATGCTCACAGGGCTCTGAGGATCCCTCCAGTGTTTGTGCAGTGGAGATCAAAATCTTGGGCTGGGAGAGGAAGAAGACTTTATATTTCCTCTCATTAGTCATCTGGCATAGGCTCACAATTAGTATAAAATAGGCTGTGTTTTTTTGCTGGTGTTGTGACCTATGCTTTTGACTCTGAATGATATAAAGTAAGTTCAAAGCAGGAAAAGTCAAATCAATGTCTGATGGTTGTCGTTGGAGGGAATCTGCAAGCAGCTGCAAAGACATGCTAATTGAAACACCTTTGAAAGAGGTTTTAAACACCTGACAATTAATTGAGGCAAAAACTACAATAGAAACAGACACTTGTGTAACTTAGAGGGAGAAAAATATTACAATCGTACAAATGTGAAATCAGCTCAAGCTCCAGAATGAACTCCTCCACTTCCCCTGCCCACGAGAAAAAAAAAAAAAGAAGAAGCTTTAGACGTTTACCCCGATGGTGCAAACGTTGTGTTTACCATGAAGCCAGTGCCAAAGAAGCCCAAAACTGTGTAGCCAAGGCTTTGATGTGGGGTTTACAGTAGGCCTTTAACCAAAACGCTCTCACTCTCACTGCCAAGTGTTGTCCTAATCAAAAAGGCAGCGCATGTCAAATCAAACAGAAGCAGCATGCTGTCTATATCTTTAGAAGTGCATACATGCAGGAGAGAGGAGAGCGATGCTTTTTCCACTGTGAAAATCCACCCACGGACTTTTCAGAGCTTCTGCATCACTTCCAGTCTGTCTTTGTTCTCTTGTCGCTCACACTCACTTCACGCTGTGACACATAGCACATATAGATTGGCGTGTGCACGTCTGTGCGCGTGTGTAGGGGCTGATCAAGTCTCTGAGCAGCTTCGGCTAATCAGCCGAAAGGAAACAAGAGGAGAGACTTACCTTTCAAGAAAAAAAAAGTCTAAATATTATTCTACTCTTGTGTTTACTCTTGAGGATGACATACACACACTTTATGTGTTGTTTCAAGCAAACAAATCAAATTGGCCCCGTGACATAGTGTAACATCAAAGCAATCAGCCTCTACTATGGCTGCTTGAAGCAAAGGCCAGGGCATTTTGTTGTAATGAAAAAAAAAAAGAAGAAGCTCCCAGCAGTAATTTCATGGTTGCTGAAGCTAGCATTGGGTAGGTGGTAAAATGGCTTTATTCCAGGTTCAGTTAAAAGAGGACACTGAGAGAGCATAGAGGTTTATTGTGTGCTTATTGTGACAGATGATGGCTCTCCTATCGCTTTTTCCTTCTTTTTTTTTTTTAAAGGTACAGGTGCTTGACACGTAGTTTCTCAAGGAGTTACTGAATTACAGTGGTTGCCACTGCAGGCCGGACTATCTGTATATTGGGATGCCACTTTGGCAGTGATACCTGTTTATGTGTGTGAAATAAAAGAGAGAGAGAGAAAATACCACTGATGCATAGCTTCATCCACACTTCTTTAATATTATTTTTCTTGCACGTTTTATGGCTTCTCTGATGTGCCCTTTCTTGTCAGCGTGTCCAAGCTGATTTATTCTCCTGATGCATGCATAATTTAGTTGTTATGAAGCTGCCATGAAGGGGAGGACCACTAAAGCACAAGAGGCATATGTGTGTGTGTGTGTGTCTGTGTGTGTGTGTGTGTGCGTGTGTGTGTGCGTGTGTGTGTGTGTGTATAATGTAAAATGTGTGTCTTTTAAGCCCTTCCATCTCTCTGAAGGGATCATTAGAGGCAG
>OMNW01008002.1:0-28583 GCA_900303245.1 Selene dorsalis
TTATAGATAGGATGAAGCACATTGGATTTTAATTTTTGCAGGAGCAATACATGAAAACACAAGATAAATGTAGAAATGTGTCTGAAAAACACTTTATAATTTCAACCATAGTGCTTAACTGCCAGGTTTTGCTGCTTCTGAGCTGTTCACTTACTAAATCGTGGTTGTACACAGTGACTCCCAGGTGTGCATCTGTGAGTCTGAACAGACATGGCATGCAGCATTGTGGGTGTACTCTCTGATATAACAAGGTTTGATCAAAGGATTAAAGGAACTAATTGTTATTATGCTATTTTTATGTTAAGTCCGTAGGTGCATTTGTGTCTAACTTTACAAACTGATAGGAACTTCACTGTGTCTCTGTCAAGCCTCAACAAGTAGGTTTTAAGGTGCCCCGCAGCATCACACAAGTGCAAGTATGTGCCTATATGTGCATGATGTAAAATTTAAAGATATGTGGTTTGTTTAAAGCCAAAGTGATTTTTAACTGATATACATCTTTCATAGAAATTTCAACACCTCCTTAAAAACTACTTCAATCACTTTCCCCTATTCAAGGAGCTGCAATGGACTGTTCCACTTTTAAAGTTTTCTTGCAGTGGTACCCTCTACTGCTGAGACAAGTGGAAACATTAATGAATCAAAAAACCCAAGTGGTGGCAAAGATGAATAAGATTTAAGTCATGTCTTTGTGCTTCGTATTACAAAACATATTTCTTGGATGAAAGAAAGATGGAAAGACACTGGTCCCAGATGCAATGAGCAATAGAGCTCAACAGAAGGCTGAGGAAGACTCAAGAGTCATTTAGATAAAAGCCGTTGCATGCCTGTGAAAATAATTCAGTGCCACATTCAGAGAGGAACTATATGGGAATCAATCAAAGTCACAGTACCACACTCATACTGAGGGTGCAATGTGCATACACAGTGGAATACAAGCTTTTTATTGTCAGCTGTGTGCCAGAAAACCATAGCCAGCAGGAAAACCGCCAAGGTATATGATGACACACCCAGTTTCTCCATTTGCTGCCTTCCTGTTTGTCACTCGCCTCTTTTTCTCTTTCTCCCTCCCTCCACTCCTGTCTTTCTTTCTCTGCACTGGCCAATTATGTCACTCCTTCTCAAACACACACACACAGATCTGAAGTGGTTATGAAATATCAGTCAAGTGCCCCCTGTAGAAAACTTTGTCCCTCTGCTCCTGGGTTTTTCTGAGCTCTGTTTCATCTGAATAAAAACCATTTGCTATGATACATTAACAAAGCAAAGGGAGTTACAGATCCATCATTTCACATTTCAATTACAATACTTCTTAAGATTAAGAGAGGCTACTCAATCATGCACATAAACTGTAATTTCTGACTGTGAATTTTTGGATGTATTAGTTCTGGACTGGGACATTAATGCATGTCTCATATTGTTGCCAAAGAAAACAAAGCTTGCTCGACATTAACATTCATTCACAGGATGTATATGCTATTCTGATACTTTTCAGTGTTGAATGTTGAAAATTAAAAGATAATAGGCACACTTCAAGACAGTTGTGTCTGAATGAATTCATAAATTGTCATTTTGTTAGTAGATAACCAGAGCTCTCATTGGTTCCAGTTCTGGGACGCTCCTAAACACACTTGAATCCAGAAAATGAAACTACCAAGTACTACTATCGAAAACACATTGAGTCCTACCTGACCAGTCGGTCTTTCGGTCTTCTGACAAATAAAGCCGGTTCACTCCATGTTCAAGAATCTTGTACTTTGTTCGTATGTGTGTGTGTTTGTGTAGGTGCATGTGTGTGTATCACTATTGAGAGAGAGCGAATAAAAGAGAGGGAGAGAGTCATTCAACCACCGTATAACCTTTCAGCTAAAAACAATGCAAATGAACAAATCTTTGCTTACTTGTTTGTGATGCCCAACTAGAGTACATCATAATGGACATCTTGATCTCTTACAGCTTGTGCCAGCTGTAATTGAGGCCACTGGTAGCGGCCAGACCAAGCAGACGATGGCTGCATGTTCATACAAGTAGCTCCTGTACTCAAAAGACCAAGATTCCTTGCGAATAGAACATGTGCAGAACACAAATTAATGTTCCTTTCGATGGGGATATAACGATACATCATCTGCACTGATGATTTTATTTAGTTAATCTTTTAATTTTTACTAATAGTAAAAACTGTGGATTTTAGAGCTCATACAGTCC
Source organism: Selene dorsalis (assembly GCA_900303245.1). Taxonomy (NCBI): domain Eukaryota; kingdom Metazoa; phylum Chordata; class Actinopteri; order Carangiformes; family Carangidae; genus Selene; species Selene dorsalis. The sequence goes on from OMNW01008002.1 coordinate 2,206, forward strand.
AACAATACAGCTCTGTCACAGACAGACACATGATCACCATCTTTTTCCACACTGAGATTTAAGGAGCTGTCAACTGTCTGTGTTCATTTGTGTGTGTTGGACTTCGACACTAAAGGAGAACAACATCCTGGAGCTTTCTAATTATCTGATTCAAAACACCTGTGTGTCAACCTGGCCTCAGAGGTTGCTATAGTGATTTTACCTGCTTAGTCTTTACTAAGATTCAATTGATGAATCTTAGTAGGCCTACCTCTCAGGCATACAATGTATGCTATCCTAACTGTTATCACATAAGGTACCTGTGTGTGTGTGTGTGTGTGGTGGGGTGAGGGGGTGGTTGTGTTTCACAGAGACTTCACATAAATGTATGGGAGAAAGGGGTCAAAATATCTGTAAAATAGTTGATAAACTGCACCAGTCCCCAATTAATGAATTGGTCTCAGCTGTGGCTCTGGCCTGAAGTTGCCATGGTAATTTGACGGACTACCATGGCATGAAGACAGACAGACAAGCGGGTGGAGAGAGATGGCTAGAGGTCTTTCATCCAAAGTACCTGACAGTCACCATATCCCAGTGTCGCAGGACGAGGGTGGAGAGGCTGCAGGGGTTATGGAGGGCTGTATAAAGCCGCTAAAGCGCATCGGGGATTGGATTTCCCCATCAGTCCGGGCCAGGAAGCCCACCAAGGCGTCGCAGAACAGTTTCTTTCAGATTCTTACATGGGAGGAGGAGGTCGCGGTCCGAGAGGGAGGCCGCTGAATTTGCTTTCCAGTGGGAATTACAGGCACCCGTTAAGTACTTCTTCCGACGTTTCCCGGAGAGATGTCTGATATCCTCCTTCAGGTCAGAAACCTTTTTATTCGCGTTAAGAAGCAGTGTGCTCTTGTTGCACATAGTTGTGATTACGTGATTGACTAGCTTAAATGCTAAGCTAAAAACAAACTTCGCTATGCTAGCCGTAGTTTGGCCTCTGCCAGGTTCACCCTAAGGCAGCTGTCCATATCTGGGTTTCTTCATCAGATTTCAAATAGAAAAAAAACATAAATTGTCACTTGAATACTGGTTAAAAGCCGATTTCAGACAAATATAAGTAGATTTTATTGGAAAAACTACAAACCGTTCTCTGAGGAAAATCTGCTGTCCACACTAAAAGAGAATTTGAATTGAAGAGTTGTGACTGATCAGTCTGATAGAGGTTTGTGTGATCACAGTGCAGCCTGTGGTTTTTTTCAGGTGATTTAATAAAAATAAAAGCACAATGAGCAGTCACGTTAGGATGGGCCCTTAAAATAAGATGAAAACGTGACACTGATATCACATCAGATCTTTGCCAATTAAATGCACAACTGCTTTCTGCTGCGTCATAACTATACAGCAGAAATGCATCTGACCACAGCTGGACCAGCAAGTTCATGGTTTCTAAGTTGTGCTCAAGTCTGTTTGCTATTTAGACAACATCGGTTGCACTTCTGCATGTTGGTGTGGGTGCTATGTGACTGGAGCTGTAGCAGCATGAAAGTACATGGGCAGCAGCTAGGTGGGGGCATTTAGCTGCATGCAGTCAGTAGGTGCATGAGAATCCACAATCTGGGACTGCAACCCAGGCAGTATCCCAGCTGTAAAATTAAAGAAGTATAAATTCCCATTTTCATTTTTTAAAATACATGAGGTCTTGAATAAGCACATTTGCCTTTGAACAGATTTGCTCAGTTTTCGTATAGAGTTGTGAATCCTAAGGATCAGTTACTGTCTGCAGCAGTAGAGGGAGCCAGAGTACCAGTACAACAGTTGTCCTTGTTCAATCTGCTTAATGTTAAGTTTTTTTTTTGTTTGTTTTTTTTTTTGCTCTGGTATTGGCTTTTTGGGTATACTTGATATATTCCATCAGCTTGCTGTGTTTATTTGGAAATAAAAATATATAAAACAAAGAAGAACAAAATATATCAACAAAAAAACAGAACAACCCTTCTCTTTTTTTCTGTCATTCAGTGCAAAAGAAGCTGTGTGACAGCTCTACCCAGTCTCATCGATGACAAAAGAGCTGGAGTCACACACTGGAACTGGGCTGCTGTATGTGTACCATGCTGTACATGAGTTCTGCTTTATCTTTGATGAAGCTTTAGAGAGTTGTGAGTCTCAAATATACTAATGTACACTATCAGAAGAGACAAAAAAAGTCGTAGAACCTATTATCTGCTTTAACAAAACACACACCACAACTTGTGCTAACATTAACATCACATGTGATGTTATTGTCCTTGAACACACAACTTAATTTCAAATGTTGTTGCCGATCCAAATCTATGAGAGGTTGGGGCTTTGCAGCCAGAGCTCACTGACTCTGGAAATGTTGGCTTCAAGTTTTTTTGTGACTTGCTCCTAAACTCATTTTTGTGAAGTCCTTTATGATTAAAGTTATTCTTTTTATTTTCATACAGAACATACATTTACCGATCTTTATGACATGATATTAAATGTCCGCTTTACTGTTTTCGCTTTATTTTTCGCTTTATTTTTCGCTATTCCCTCACAGGGACAAAAATGTGGGTAACAGCAGCTACAGTGGAATAAATCTGGCTTCAGTTTCTCAGTGTGGGAACTTGAGCAGAATCAAACAGTGTCGTAGATGTCGTGCAGTTGTGTTCTCTGTACAGTTCTGCCCTACAGCAGGAGTTTAATTTGTCATTTACAGATGTTTGTCCTTGTCCGAGCTCAGACACACACAGGAAAAACACAGACGAAAAGCTCAAACGGTCCACCTTTTCGTTTAAAGGGGACATATCGTGGAAATATCACTTTTTGAAGGCTCTTTAACATATATTTGGGTGTTTGTCTTGCATTCCTTCCCCAAAATGTGAGATTTGACAAAATAATCTGTAATCTACAGGCTCTCTAGGTTGAAATCCATGTGGTTTTACAAGCTGTTCCCTCAGTTGTTCAACAATGGTGTCATTAGTTTTCGAATTTGCATAATACCACCCTACTGGTAGACAGGGTGGGACGGGGTGAGCAGCGGTTCATCTGCATTTAAAGGGACAGGCACTGAAACCAGCCGTTCTGAACAGGGCTGTTTTGAGCAGATGAAAAGAGCTGTGATGTTTGATCCTGGGGTATTTTGTCCCAGACATGTCTTTAAGACACCTGGCAACTATTTCAATTTGTGGAAAAGGGGCATAATGTGTCTCCTTTAAAGGTAGAGCAGGTATGGACTTGGTTGAGGGTGAAGTCAGCAGGCAAGAACACCAGTTGAAAACACTAAAGAAAACTCAGAAAATCAAAGTCCAAAAGAAAACATGCAGGAGAGAGTGTGGCGGTGTACAAGGGGAAGTACCATACTAAAGAGGAGGTAATGAGGGATCAGGTAGAAGTGGAGGGGAGTCATGTGACTAGAAAGGAGGGAAGTGTTGGGATTCCTGTAGGTCAGGTGGGTGTAGCAGGGTCTGAAGTGATAAAACAGTTAGTCAATGGGGACAGTGCAGACTGAGGATGAGTGAACAACTGAATGAACTGGCTGTCCTGGTGCTGTAACATTACCATGGTCACGTCTCTGTTCATGGTTTCTCGAGATGAAACAGATGTTTTGTCAAAGTGTTGAAAACCGCATCTCCTCACTAACATTATGCAGTGCTACATGATTCACTGCTCCACTTTGAGTTAGGTCTGGGACGTGGCTCAAAGCAGTGACTGCTTTGTTATGACATCACAAAGTTACAGAAGTCCTGAAAACAGCCTTTGTGCTTTTGTCTATGGACTGAGTTTTTAATACTTTCACAATATCAATATAGAGGGTAGACCTGCAGGTCAGAGTGAGTGTGTGTCTCTATCACTCTCATGGATAATCTGAGTGACGACAGTGAGATTAAATACACTTTATGGCTGTAAAACAAAATTTGTCATCACAAACAGTGTGTGTCAGGATGGGTCCTTTAAAATAAGATGGAAACACTGTGGCACTGACATTATACCGGTTTTGCGAATCATATGCTCAACTGCTCTCTGCTGCCTCATGATAACAATACAGCAGAAATGCACATGGCCACGATTCATTTTAAGACTAACACAGTCATGGCTGTGTTTGCTATTCAAACAACATGGGTGCTGGACTTCTCTCTGGAGCTGTACCAACAACAGGCTGAAGCCAGGTGGTAGTATTTAGCTGCATGCATACATACAGTACAGCTATGGTGATCTGGGACTGAAACCCAGGCAGTATCCAATATTTAAATGGGGGAAAGTAGTATAGATTTCTCTTTTCAGTTTTTAAAATACATAAGGTATTGAGTAATTTGCCTTCAAACCAGATTGCTCAGTTTCGTATAGTGTTGTGAATCTTGAGGACCAGTTACTGTCTACAGCAGTAGAGGGAGCCAGAGTACCAGTACAGCATTTGTTATTTGTCAAGGATCATGCTGCTGAGTCAGTTGTCTTTGGTAAAGAACTAAATGGTAAATGGCAAATGAACTTTAGGCTTTTTATATAGCACTTTTCTAGGGCCACTCAAAGTGCTTCACACTACAGTCACATTCACCCATTCACAAACATTAACAGTGCCTCTGCACCTATGTGTGGCACATCTCTAAGTAACCACTTGCACACACATCTATACACCGATGATATATCAGGGGCAATTCTGGGTTCAGTATTTTGCTTTGGATACTTTGACCTGTGAACTGGAGGAGCCAGGGATTGAACTGGCTTGATGTTGTGAAGCTTTTTTGCTTTAGTATTGGCCCCTTGGATGTGCTTTATATTTTTAATTAACTTGTTGCTTTTATTTGAAAATAAAGAGGAAAACAAAACTCTACTCTTTTTTTCCTGCCATTCAGTGCCAGTGAACCTTTGTGACACTATGTAGTGGTGTACAGCCTGAGTCATTGAGAGAACAGCTGAAGTCATTCACTAGAGCAGGGGCTGCTTCATGTGTACCATACTGTATATGAACTCTACTTTATCTTTGACATGAAGCTTATTGGAGAGATGTGAGCCTCAAATTGATACAGTATAAGAGGAGATAAGAAATTCATTGGACTGGAACCTCTAAACGTTTTGGTCACAATAACAAAACGCATAACTTATGCTAACGTCACCATCACATGTGATGTTGTTGTCCATGAGCACACAACTTAATTTCAAATGTTAAGGCACCAGTTAAACCTACTTACCAACCAAACAAGGCTGAGATGACAGTTTCACCTTTACAACAATGTGACAGGTTGACTGTGTCTGCTGGAGGAGCACAATAGTTGAGCGACTGCATCCAAAGCAGAATGGACAAGGAGTAAATGAAGTGAAATGCCATTCCTTTCCTAAAATAAAACAGGACATACAGGCTAGCAAGCAACAGGTGGACACAAAGGCTGTGTGTGTATGTGTGTATGTGTATATCGGCGTCAAAATAAAACAGTGAATACCTGTTAAGTAGTGAGTTGGGATATTCCTGTCAGTACATTTCTTTGAAGAGATATATACAGATGACCATTACATGCTGTAAATCTACCACTGATGTTTATTATGCAATTTTATTTAAATGTATGATATATATATTGTGATCTACTGTGTTTGTATTTTACTGATAAGATACCCCAACTATGTGACTTTTTAGTGTTTTTGCAGATTTAATGATCGTTTCTTTCTTAACCTACATTGTGTGTTATGGTGTTTGTCTAGATACAAACTGGATTGTGGATGTCTGAAACATAAAACAAACATTATGTTAATGAGGATATGAACTGCATATGCTGTAAGGCAAAGGAATATTTAATAAACTGAATATAGATATAAAATCTTCTATTTCTGAAATAGAAATGGAAGGTTTTATATTCAGTGCCACAAAAAGGACTTATTTAAACTGACGTCACTAAAACTCTGAATTTCAAAAGTAGTTTGTCTTGAAGTTGAACTTATAAACAACAGACTGACACTGCTGTTGAGCACTGTGAATGTGGATCTCTCTCTCTAGCACTGGAGCCTTTGGAGCTTAGAGTGCAGCTACAAAACCTGAGTGACTGTACACGGGGACAGCTACCAGCTGCCACTGTCCATCACAAAATGAATACACACACACTCGCATACACAGAGTGACTGAGCTGGTCCATGTTGAGCACAGAGCTCATGCCTGTCCCTGTCTGAGTCACATGCAGTGAAGTAACACCAAGTGAACCAACAAGGAGGCTTTTTTTTTTTTTTTTTTACCTTTTATCATGGGAATCTAACCATTACTTTCTTTTCTGTCAGAAAGCTTTCGACCAGATGAATCTAGTAGGAGCCACGATTATGAAGACTGTGGAACCCACTTCAGTTGTTCAGGCTCTTCTTCTGCTGGTCCTGGTCACATCAAGCTATGGCATACAGAGAGGTAAGTGAGGTTTACGTTTGTTGGCTCTCAGAAGTTTTTAGAAGTGTCTTTGTTTTCAGCAATAACATATCAAAAGTGTTGTACAGCACATTTTCAAAACCTGTTTATAATACAGGCCTACTGACTGTGTGCCTTTGTGAGTGAATATGATGAGCTCTCAGGACTACACATCAACGCTGTCAATGATGTGTGTGAAGAAGAGAAATATCACAAGGAGCATCCTTTATTCTTTCATCGGTCTTTAAACTTTTGTAAACACTTTTCCTGAAGTGAGGTGAGCAGGTTGACTTCCCTCAGTCATGAGTAACACTGAGATCACCTGTTCTCCACTACATCCTGCGGTGAAAAGGAGAAGGTGTTTATAGGCCTACATAGTGTAAATGTGACCAAATCTATATCCTTCCTACACCCTGTGCATATCCTCTCCACAGGCTGTTGTAAAGGTGACTGGAGACTACCTATTCACCTTGTTGCCATTTCTTTTCCGAATATCTTTTCCATACGATTGGGACACTTTCACACCAAACCTCTACTGGGAACAACATAACATAACCTGTTCTGTAAAGCATGCACCATATGACACTTATACCTGCATTTTTCAGTCACTTAATAATCAACTTTAATGTTTGTAATCAACTTTTATCTCTGACCTGCGGTAAACTCAGGCGTGGCAATGTGAGGCGTACTGTATCAAATGCTGTCACAATTTTATGGGCTCATGCACAGGCCTGCAGAGCTGACCATAGACATACAATACATGTTTTATGAGTATAGAAATACAGTATAGGATGGGCATTGGCTTGAGGAAGCACGTGGTGTGGATACTGTCACATTCTGCCTGGGTTGGGCTGGATTTGGCAGATGACCCCTGCTTTGCGTAATATGCCAGTGATTACAAGACTGAAACATATGTGGGTGGCATCTTTCTTGTCATTACAAATCACTGACGACTTGTCAGCAACCATTTGTAGATATAAAGGTGAGGAAATGATTTACCTGCCAATAGTACAGTGTCAGGGATGAGAAATGGTCTTAGATTTTCTGTAAGTGAAAATATATTTCAGTATGTCCACCAGTGCAAATCTTTACCCACAGTTGCCTCAGTACCTGAAGATAAACGATGTTGCAAACCTGCTACACGTTCCAGTTCAAAACTAATTAAGCCCAGAACTGCAAGTTGTCAAGGTATTTGGCTGTGGACCTGAGTCTTCAACTTCTCCCTCTGCCTCTGGGTTTTATGCTGTCCTATAGGCTAAACACATCCAGGTTCCCGGGTGGTTATTCCATCAAAGTCAGTGACTTACATTGTTAAAAAGGGGCTTGCTAAAAATCATAGATTCTCTAGTTTATAGGGGAAAAAAAGGGCACGTCTCTAGTTCAGACTGTTGCAGAGTTATGAATCCGTGGGAGCTTGTGTGCTCTTCTGAGCCTCAAAGGTTTTAAAACTTTAATTTTTGTAATTAACCTCTTATGTATTTTGACTTTTTACTGCAGGATGTTCAGGCACGGCTTCAGGATCAGATCATGTCATGTGAAACAGATGCCATATCAAATGCTGGCAGATTACTGGCACATATTTATTCAGGGTTTGAGTCAAGTTGTGCTAATGTGTGCTTTTCTGTTATTGTATATTGATATTGGTGTTTTTGGAGTGGATCACTTGAGCAAAGTTGAAATGGATGACACAGAAGATGAATCATCTTCATGGTTGTCTGCTGTGCTGCCAGGCTGGCGTTTATTAACTTTGTTTGATATTCGGGTGAGCAGACATAAAATTGATGTTGATCTTTATTAATCTTTCCCTTGGAAGGTCTCCTTTCACATTGGTCTCATGAATGTGACAGCTTTTAACTTTGAAACTTTGAAGCTTTTGGTCAAATGAATTACAGACGACATGAACCAAAATGACATGATCCAACATCTCAGTTACTGTAGACAACATGTAACCATTTAGAATTAATATCTTTCCTTTGAGAATTAGACACAGTAAGTTATTTGGGCATCCCATAAGCCAGTCATTAGCTATACTATTCTATTATAGTATACTATTATCAGGATAAATGGATACCACATATGCATTTGAAGATAGTGCCATGTAAAGGTTGTCTGTGAGAACTGAATATGTACAAACAAAGGATGCCTCCTTTGCAGACATCAGATCCAATGACATGCCACAAAAACAATACCAGTTTTGTGTTAGTTCTTATTTGACCACACTGTCCAGAGTCCAAAAACTTATTTGGTCTGCATGGTAGAGTCAGGGAAAGAGGGAGAGAAAAAGAGGCAACCCTGTTCACAATTTTACTCCAAGTATGGAAAAAACCTGGAGGATAAACTGCAAATCAAAGCAAACACCAAAGGAACCAAAGGTTGTTACAAGTTACAGGCTCTAAAGAAGGCCACTTTTATGGGAAGACACAGGGTTGGGGAAGACTGACAGAGATTTAAAGGATGGTGGAGGAATATAGAAAGATACAATGACAATTGAGTAGGAAAGGTGTATTCAGTGCTCACTACAATGTGATTGAGAGTGGCATCATCAGTGAAGACATGGGGAAAAATAACAAAATTGGCAAAACTAAAAAAAAAAAAAATACAAAAGTGAACAACGATACAATGTAATATAGAAAAGATATACCTGGCCATGGATTCTCACTTGTTTTTAGAATCTGAATATCTCAAAGTGCAGTGAACAGACAAGTTTTCTTATTTATATATGTATGTTCTGGGGTATGCTCACACCAGAACTAAAACTAAAGAAATGCAGTGACAATGAGCAGGAGTTGGTTTGGATCAAGTAGGTCTGTGTAATACATACAGTAAAAGCCAAACGCAACCAATATTACTGGCCTCCTTTGAAGGCCCTAACAACACTCTATCACTTCTGGTGTCCAAGAAAAAAAAGAACTATTCACAAGGTCAAATCCGGTGAGGCTCTCATTTTCTCTACATAATGACTCATGTGGCTAAACAAGGGCCACAGAGAAACCTTCAGTCTTCAGATGTTGTCCATCTGTTTAGACATAATACTGGCAATAGCAAGACAGTGAGAAAAAAAACAACTCATTTTGCAAACTCACTCCATAACCAGGCCTCTAGTGTAATATACTGCATTCATGTAGACATTCAAATACTTTTTTTTTCTTTTGAAGGTTTCCAATTTTTACAGTTTACTATTTATACTACTACTTAAAGTAGCAAGGTCATGGCAACATCAGTCAAATATGTGACCAATATTATGTTGCCATTTTTCTTTTCTATAAGCACCGAATTGTGTTATTATTTGATGAATAAACAAGTCTGTGGCTGGACTCGCAGCTCTGTGAAACTGTGAGTTGCAATGGTGTCTTTAGGTAAACACTAATGTCTGCAGGATACAACAGGTTATTCACTGTAACAGCATAACAGCCATGTTGTGCTAATAGTCTTTCACACTGCCAGCATGGCTAAAAGACTACAAAAGAGAGATTTTTACCTGCAACATCAGCTTTCAGCTAAATGCTAATATCAAAATGCTACGTTAACTTGCTCACAGTCACAGTTACATTATTAACAAGCTAATAAGCCAAATAGTGTCTTGCATTAGTTTATTAGATAATGGTTAGCAATTTTAACCATCTAGGTTTAGCGTATTAGCATGCTAACATGTGCACCAACATCCACGTAGACTACAGCTGAGGCAGTTAGACAAACAGTTCATCATACTGCTAGCATGGCTAATAACCAAATTTTAGACTGTTACAAAGGAGCTGGGTCACAGACATTTTTACTGCTGACATCAGCTTCCAGGTAAATGCTATTGTAACGCTACTTTAGCTTGCTCACAGTGACATTGCTAATAAGCTGATGCTAGATACTCATTATGTGTGCCATGTTCACCATCTTGTTTTGCGAGTTTGCCTGCTAACATTTGTTAATTGAACACCAGGTGAGCTGCAGCTGACGCAGTTGAGAATGTAAATAGTTTGCTGTACTGTTAGCGTGGCTAAAAATAAAATCTTAGGCCGCATGATAAAGGAGGAGGGCCGGTGATATATTTTCACCGTAGCCTGACCCTGGCTAAAACTGTATCCAGTGTTTAGAAAAACATGTCAAGGTTTTTGAGGTTTAGATTTATAGGACTTTCATTCCACCAGTTCATGAGCCCAAGTGACCTTGGTTTGAGCGTGAGGATGTGGGCTGGCTTTCTAGATATATTGTGAAATCTTTGTTTCACAAGAGACAAAACAAGAACAGTGTCCTCTAAACCCCAATCATTTCCTTTATCATCATTATCATCATCTTTTGCTTCTTTAGCCTCCTCTCCAATCCTCTCTTCACATCTCTCCTCTTTATTTTGCTTCTTCTTCCTCGTAGTTCATGCAGAGTTTAAAGCTACCCTAATGTCTCTGATCTGAATCCACATACTGTATAAACAATTCCTGACTCACCCCTGTACAATATCTTCCTCCATCCCCTCCCCTGTCAACATGTTTTTGTTTTTACTCTCCCTCTTATTTTCTTTCCTTAATATATTCACCCGGAGTAAAACAATAAATACTAGACTACCTTATTTAGTAGTTTCCTTTTATCCTTCTTTCACTTGCCTGAAAATAATCTCTCTGTTCTCATTTTCCATCTTCCTCTTATCGTGATTGAAGCCCAGTAAAATAAATAAATATTGATGACATCTTCACTTTGGATTCACAATGTTTATACCATGAAAAAGAACAGGTGGTTATAATAATTTATGTTCGTTGTACATAAAACTGGTAATTTGCCATCTTTCCTTTTAACAAAGACCATGTGTTGAAATGACGCAGTGAATAGTGCGTGCACTAGGAATGAAACCTGTCCTTGAACCCTAAATTTTAATGTTGTCATTGCTTCCTCTTATGCTTGAATAATAATAATAATAAATATAGATATAACAAACTTCAGAACTTCAGATTGAGTCCACCCATTGTTTAATACCTTTCTTACCAACCTCTTTCTCCATACAAATGTGAAAACTTCCTAATGTTTCAATTGTTATCTCAGCAATAAACAGGGATTTTTCTCTTTCACCTATAACCTACTAAATGTCTGATTTGTCCACAGGCTGAGCCGGACTCTGACAGACTAAAACAGATGACTCAGTCTGAAGTAGGAATGCCAAAAATGTCAAATTATTTCTCTGAAAAGATGCAGCTGTTTGCACGTCACTGAGCAAAACTATGATGTGTTGTTCAGTTTCCAGTCCACTTTCCCATGATCCAGAACCATGTGCATGATGGAGATTATGTTTTTGCAGAAAATTTCTCATTCAGTACATAACAGTGATTTAGCTCAGCGCCCTCAAAAAGTCCAGTATCAATGTTCTCTGGTTACAGACAGATAAGATCAAAGTTTCCCTCTTTTAAATAGAAACTAATAGATTTGTAATAAAAATGGTCATAGATTTTTTGTTACTTAAGTTTTCATATTTTTTTGTTTCTCTGCCTAGCACCTCGCATCATCACCTTATTAGAAACAGTGGATGCATTACTGGATCACAATGCCACCTTCATTTGTGAGGTAGAGTCACGCCCCCCTGCTGACATCACCTGGACCAAGAACAACCACCCAATCATGTAAGCATTCAAAACCAAACCAAAACCAACTTGTATGCCTCAGGTACGTCACATGCTGAAGATATAATTTAATTAAGTCTTTGTTTGCAATTCTTTGAACCTTTTTTGTTATCAATTAAATCAAACCACTGCAAGTTCTTATAATAAAGCGTTGCATGCAAACAATGCTTGATTGCATATCACTTGCAGCTAATTTATAATTAACTTTACTAGTTAACATTAGCATAACAGCTGATTTTGACTGATTTCTAAATTCTACAATTTGCAAGTATCAATAATACTAGCTGCAAAGAAAGTGATCATATCTTGTAAACCAATTGTTCCATTCAGGTTTAGATAAGACAATTATCAATTGAGACAATTAAAGCCTCACTTATGTTAAATGCTCACCACTTCACACCTACCCTCCTTTTTGCCCCACCAGATACTATGACCCCCGGTACATGACCAGGGAGCAGGGACAGATGCTAATCATCCCTCATGTAAGAGAGTCAGACAATGGAGAGTACTGCTGCATCGCAAGTAATGGCATTGGAGAGCCAGCCAAGAGCTGTGGAGCACTGCAGCTAAAAATGAGTATGTCTGGTTTTCTCCAAGGTCGTAGAGTGCAGTCCAGATTTTAGTTGAGTTCATATTTTAAAGCATGTAGGAGATGGTACAAGTCAGTTAAAATACAAACAATACCCAGTTGCATTGGCTCAAAACCACTCAAAACCAGTGTCTTGTCTCTTGTCTTTCTCTACATCAGAACCACAGATCAAACGCCATCCCACCAATTTAACCCTCCTGTTAGAATCCAAAGCAGTGTTACCCTGTGTGACCCTTGGCAATCCCAAACCAGATGTGACCTGGCTCAAAGATGATGAGCTTATCAAGGTATGCACAACAACAGTAGGAGGTTGCTGGAAGATTTCTGGTCACATGAAGCTTTTCACTGATTTAGCCTGTTAAATAACCATTGGCCAACAGTATAGTGCACTGTTTACACATACACATACATAACACATAACTGTGACCAGGATTATAAAAGGTTACGGTGGCATCTTGTGTCTAGTGTGTCAGAACAGTTGATGAAAACATGTGTTTTCATGCCTGGCATATTGGCATGTTGTTTTCAGATTGTCTTTCTGTACATTGGTCTATCTGTCCCATTCCTATAAAGATGATATCACTGTATTTTGAAGGTCAAAGGTCACAATCATGGTGACCTCAAAAATTGTGGTTTTGGTCTTGTAAATGAAGTGTCTTGAGTACTTTTCAATCCATTTACAAATTTCCACTTGGACCTTCTGTTGGTCAAAGTCCTGATGACCACAGAAACATTTTTTAAGCATTACCCAATATTTCGCACAGCAGTTATGTGACAAAAGGTCACACAAATGGATATTTTTTTATAGGATTCTGAATGAAGCTAATCTGAGTGGTAAAAGTATAGAATTGTGAGGTGGTAATTCTAGTTTGTTTGATACTTTCTAAGAGGGAAGCACAAGGAATAATTTAAATAATCCTCTCCCAGATCAGTGACCGTGTTTCCATTCTCGACTATGGTGCATTGAAGATTCATAACATACAGAAGGAGGATGCTGGACAGTACCGCTGTGTGGCCAGGAATAGCTTTGGTTTGGCCTTTTCAAAGCCTGTCACCATTGAGGTGCAGGGTATGTATTTCAATGCATTTTTTTTACTCTATTCTTGTGTATGAATATGCACAGTGGGGCATTGTTTAGCTGCAGTGTAACTCTAACTCTCTGTGTCTGTATAAGTCCTTACTCTTGTGTCTGTGTGTGCTTTCTGCATGTTTGTAGCTCCGGCACGGATCCTGCGGGTTCCAAAAGAGAAGAGAGTAGCGTATGGCAGCCAGATTACACTCGACTGTAACGCCACAGGGAATCCGATCCCCACCATCACATGGCTGGAAAATGGGAACACGGTAACTTCAGCTGGTGGTTTTTTTTTCTTTTTTCTGACAATTATTATGTTTAAACGTGAACATTGTTGTCTTAAAGAATCTGAGAGGCCATTAAATGCCCATAAATGTGTCTAAAAGTGTCGAAAAGCCTCTAAAACAGCATTTTTCAAACAAACATCTCCCAAAATCTAAATCCCTGTTGGTTCTCATCCATACGTCCATCCATCCAACTATGTATGCCTTCCCAATCCACTTCAACTCTCATGAATAGTTGTAATCATGTCTCCTTTACAGTGGTTGAGTTTGGCTGAAATATCAGACAACTCAGCCAGCAATCAGAGAAACTTAATCACGTAGCAGACATTGTGACACATTGTCAGCTGTAGAGCCTTACATAATGGGATAGCTGTGACAATAACAGAGTAGATCGAGAGGAAAGCAAGTAAAGCCTCATGAAATGCTCTCATACGACTTTATTTATAAATCATCCTCCTCAGAGATCTGAGATTAAACCATACTGAAGTGCTCCAAAGAACACAACTGCACAAGCATAAATATTTAGGAGACTAATTGCTAATAAGTAAAATCTGGAGCCAACATGCTGTTGTTAATTGGTTTTTGCTGAGACACCTGTCACTTTATGGCCTGCATTACACCAGTGCTCTGATTTATATACTGTCTATCTCCTTGCAGTCATGTGCATAATCAAGTGTAAATAGGGAAACCAGCACGCGCACAACACAAATACACACATGCCGTATGCTGTAATACACACATAAAATAAATTACACTTGTGTCTGTTGATCCTTCGCTCACTTGCTCTCTGTCACTCCCCCTCACATGCTTAAAGATTGGCTGTGGGATCAGTGATATAAACAGCAAAGGAATTCTCATTATGTTGACAGGGGATTGAAGAGATTGCCTTGCATTTAGCCAATAATACACAGTGTTATCAGCTTTAATTGGGCTGTGAGCGAGTGCTATGATGCTGTCGTCAAACAAAATACATATATCTCTAAGGTTAGGTCCATAATATATTAAAGTGTTGAGTGGTTTGTGGGTAATGCCGGGTCTTGATTTGATCACTGGGATATATACTGTGGCTGCTACACATTCAGAGAGGGCTGGTGTGTGGTGTATTGAGAAGGTAAACAAAGAGGATAGTGAAACTGAGTTTCAGATGTTGTTAAATATGGATTAAGCCTAATCATCTGTTAAGTATATTTAATATGTGAGTCACAGTGATGGTTTTAATCAACATTTACTACTGTCATAACATGCAGTGGTTTTGCGACAACATAAAACATTGTCCATGACTCATAGCACTAACAATGTTATTTATTTGTGCGTGAGTGCATACATGCATTTATGTAACACAAAACAACAGGACAGTTGTATCCCTGTGTAGCAAGCTCTCCACTTCCTGTAACATATGCTCAGGAGAGATGTTAACATCTTAGAAGAAGGGAGAACAATGCTCTATTGAGATAGTCTGACAAAATTAAAATAAGCTAGTGTGTGGTGGCTTTGGTCAGTGAATACTGGTCTAAATCATGCAGGACCACCTTAAGAATGTTATACAGGATGTTTTCTCACCAAGGCAGCAGACATTTTTTATGCGTACCAAATAATGTCTGGGTATTTAATGGTCTTGGGTGCTTACTACAGTGTGATTACAGGCCCATAATGCCTGTAAATACTATGCATATATGTATGGGTGTGTGTGGGAGTTTGTGTGTACGCTGATTAAAATGACTGGAAGCTGCTTTTCTGGCAGCTTGTTGGGGTCATTAAATCCAGCAGGGGCTGCATTAGAGCTCATCATAAAAACAGATGGTATCAGACACAAGTTCAAATATAGACACGTTGCATATCAACACCTGGACTCACATGTTACAGATGTCTCCCATATATCATTTATAAACTGTATATATTGATAAGTGTGAATGTAGAAACTATAAACAAATACATGTCAACTGGCTATATCTGTGTAGTGTGAATACCAGGGAATTTTTAAATCTTTTAAATGATTACACATGGTTGTATTGATGCCAGTAAGTGCATGCACTTAATTTTATCAACTCAACACCCGTGAGATGTAAATATAATCAGCGCGTTCACAATATTTTTCTCTTTCCTATTCTTGTTGTTCAGTGTCACTGCTCACACAACAGGGAGCTATTATCAGCATTAAAAAAATGGCAAACAGACAAAGTCTTCAACTTGCTGGTGAACATAGTGAAGATTTAGATTTTTGCAGCTAAGAAGCCATTTTTCCCAGACTTTACAGAAACCAAAAAGCAACTGTTAGAAGTTTCTCCATGGTTTACTAACATGTCCTTGATATCAACTTTACAAGCCCATAAATGTCAAACGTGTGATTCTCAGCTGCTTGTGGTGCCCCTCCCCCACAATGGCAAAACAAAGGAAAAGAGCGGTCTGCTTAATGCAGTTTTAAGTGTCATTGTTTTCATGTATCCCTGCCATCTTATCTCTTTCCTCTCAGATCTCCGGTGCATCTATTGAAGAGACTTTGGTGGGAGAGGTGATCCTGTCTGTTCTTAAAGTGACAGTGAATAAGCCAGCTCTCTATACCTGTCTGGCCTCCAACAGACACAGTGCAGGAGCCAACACCGTTAAGGCAACTGCAAGAATCACCGTCGCAGGTAGTAACATTTCCATCCCACACTGTAACAGATGTTACAGAATCACTTACTGACAGCTCATTCTCTCGGTGTGGCTCTCGCATCGGTGTGTTTGTTGTTCCTGCTTGGCCTCGTGTTGTGTTTAGCTGCTTGTTATATTAGTGGGTAGTACTGTGTGGCCTCAGCTGTTTGGTGTCTTCCCCATTTGGCTGATACCTCTCAGCCATACCAATCCACACAGCCACATAAACACACCCACCATTTCCACCCTTGACCACACACACACACTGTCCTTCCACCTGGTTGTCCCTCAGTCCCCTCAAAGCTAGCTATGAGTGGCTGAGAGAAACACCATGGTTTGGTTTCTCTTCCAGCTACGACTGATTTTTATTTCTCTCTCTCCTCTTCTCCTGCTCGTGCTCCTGCAACCCACGTCTTCTGGATATTGCCATTTCCCCATAGAGTGGAGGTAAGAGAAGTGATCCGTGCTTCACAGCTATAAAGTGTTACATGTTTCATTTCCTTACATTCTGCGTGTCATGTAACACACACGATTCAGCAATTCGTTTTTCACGAGTTTATAGGGAAATGTTTGAAACAGCTTGAATCAGAAGGATTTCACAATGCATTCCATGTCATTAAACATGATATGGGCACCAAAACCTGTTGTGTTTGTTCAGTCTTTGGAGACACTAAGTGCTGTTGCTTCCTTTGGGTCAGCTGAAGACAATATGCATGCTCTGTCAATAAACCTGCTATGCCAAGAGGAAGCTGTTTTCCCAGTCACCCATATGGTATGAGTTGGATTTGAACTTTGCTGAACCACAGCACAACCCCCTGTTACCACATCTGGACTATGCAACTAGGGAAAGAGAGATGGACAGAGGGAGAGAATGAGAGATGGATAGAAAGGGGGAGGAAAAAAGAAAAGGGTAGGAGAGAGAAAGAATAAAGGAAAAGAGAATGCTGGCCTTGAGATGCCCGATGAGAATATCTGAGGTAAAAATGAAGAAAGGTCTCAGACAGGCAAAGAAGGCCAGGTTTACTTACAAGATTTGCCAACTCATGACCACATCTGGACCATATATTTAAAGGATATAGAAAGAGGGAGAGCAGAGAAGAAAGAGAGAGAGTTGAGAGAAGAAGGCTATGATGGGATGATGGGGTTGATAGATTTACCGGTCAGCTTGGGGTTTGAGTGTTTGAATTGAGCTCTGCTAAAGCACCAAGCTCCCCAAGAGGCGACATCTGGACTTTGTAAGTTTTGTTGGTGTGCGCACACAGGCAGAGAAAAGAGGAGTGAAGGCTGTCAGACTGATGGGCAGGCAGAAGAAAGACCCTGGATGTGAAACAGACAGAAAAAAATGTGGGATCGTGTCCATGCTGGAAGTCTGACAGACATAAGAGCTGAATAACCAGGCAGGCGAACAGATGGGCAGGAACACAGGGAGTCGGTAACAGGCAGGCAGGCTTATATAGAGTGTGTATGACTGACCTGTTTTAGCAAGAGGCAGCAAGGTAGCCCAACAGCAGGCAGACAGGATGTAATTTCATATGAAACCTCTGCAACCAGTTTCATGATCAACATCTGGATGAAGTTAAAGAAGATATTTCAGTTCATGGACTGTTCCTCGGTATTTTTGAAACGCGCAAACCTCCACAAAAGTTTAGTCAGCTGAAGAATTAAAGGATTGATTACTCTGAATACATAATGCAAAAATAACTGTTCACTTGTTTATCCACTCCTCTTCCTGAGCCAAGGCACATGTCAAATGACATGCACCAGACTTGAGATTCAGAGTAAATGATCTGGATCTGCCCCAAAATGTAATAGGTTTTGCTGGTTCAGTGCTTTTTTTTTTAAAGATGGACAAACCCCCATGATGTCATATATAGGCTTCTGAGGAGCAATTTTGAAGCTCAGTGAGTTGTTCTCCTCTTGTCATCTCACCATTGTCTGATGTGTTGAACTCCCTGTGTTAATCCAAAAATGGGCAAAGGGGAGAGGCACGTGTCGAGCCGAGACTTGGTGCATGCTGGCTTATGGTGGGCATATGTTTACCCACCTGTCACTCAAAGCTGCCACACTTTCAATTATGCAAACTTTGAATCTGTGTTAAAATGTCAGCATGTTAATCATATAAAAATTCACCCGCTTACAGTTATCATGGAGGAGGAAATTAGCTATAGAGACCAAAGCTGGTTTTGTTCCTGGCTGTAAACATTTTAACATGGGAGTATGTGGGTGCAGACTCACTTTTGGAGCCAACCCAAAGTGTCCATTTGAAGAAGTACACACTGGTAAACATAACTTCCTTGGTGGGGGTAATAAACAGCCCTCTTTAACACTCTCTAGCAAAGGGTTAAACATCATCACACCTCATTATCCAGTGTGTTAACATTAGTCTGTATGTGTCTCCTTCCAACAGACTCTACAAGGGCGTTGCAGGCTACTGCAGCGCCTACCGAGGCGACGTTTGCCGCACCATCCTGCGAGATGATTCGCTGGTTTTCTTTAACTCTTCCCTCTCGGACCCCGAGGACATGCAGGAGTACCTGGTTCAGACCTGGTGGACGGAGCTCGAAGGGCTCAGTATGCTGTGTAGTCCGGCAATACGCTCACTGCTCTGCCACTCTTTCTTCCCTGACTGCAACCCATCAGGGTTAGGACCTGCACCTAAACCTGTCTGCAGGTAGCTTTTGATCACTTGGTTCACTTTGTTGGAGCAGTATATGAATAAATGAAGAAATGAATTGAAGGTTGAAAGAGCTTTATCATCTGTTCCCCTCCTTTATAATACAGAGAACACTGTCTGGCAGTGAAGGAGCTGTATTGCCATAAGGAGTGGCTGGTTCTGGAGAGCAGCAGTTCGGTCCAGCCTGGGCTCTTCAGCTCTGTGACCGGGTCCCACACCTCCAGTTCACCGGTGCCCAACTGTCAGGCCTTACCAAGTCTTCACACAGACCCTGATGCTTGTACACATGTCCCTTTCGTGGGTAGGATATCCCTTACTGAGACAAAAAGAAGCATACTGTATAAACCAAAATCAGCGTTATGTGATCTCTACGTGGGATAACTACTTTCCTTTTCCACGCTCATTTTCTTAAATCTTCAAGATCAGATAAATTTAGATACCCCTTAAAGTTTGATTTATTTGAATGTCTTAACTTCTTTGATAAATATTTGAGTTGCTAATTGTGTGCTGATGAAACACCTGGATCACAGCAATCTACTATAACAGCAGTTAGAAGGAAGGAAATGGATCACATGTAAAAGCACAAGTTGGCTTGGTCCCCTGTTAATATGCTGAAGGCAAAATAGAGCCTGATACACTGCCTCACTGTAAGTCACAGATACAGAACTGAGCCAAAATTTACAGCTGCAGGTGTGTGTGTTAGGTAATGTATCCATGCAAAAACATGTATGTTTGCTCTGTAATATAATCTTAAATGTACTGAAATGACCTTCAGCAGTGTTTTGATTTCTCAGTTATGACTGTTTTATTCAGATTAGTTACAGAATACCCAATGCCTCGTTATAGGTTTCTAATCTGCACATGTTTACTTTTCAGACATCAAGAAAGATCAAATTACAAGTAAGTATAAAAGGCATTTCAGTGCAACACAAATATGTAACACAAGATGATATATTTCATAACTCTATGTCCACTCTGTTTGGTATCAATAGCGACATGTTACAATGACAGAGGGCGTTTCTACCAAGGCACTGTGAATGTGACGAGGTCTGGGACACCATGTCAGCCATGGAGCCAACAGGTAGAGTGTGAATAAGCTACTAAGGCTGTAATGCCACATCACTTGACAGGTGCAAGACATATAAACTTGAATATAAGTAAAATATGCAATGCGGATACCAGATAACCACACGTAAATAGAGCATCAAGGGGAAATTGGAGATTTCAAAAGGACAGAAAATTTAGCAAAATTGGTTTAATGTGTAACAACTGCAGTATTTTCTCATGGGAATTTCCTTGTGCAGTGGTGCAAACGTTTCTTCTTTTTGCATGCTTTAAAGAATGGTTTGATTAAGTCGAGTCTTCAGTAGCTACGGTTAATAAATGACGAATCAATTGCAGCCACCACAAAATAAAGATGGAAAAATCTTGAATAATTGATGGCTGCCACCATAAGCAGTTCCTGATTGATATGTTGCGTGTGGTTGTTTTATATCAAACATTCCTGACCTCTAACTAGAAACAGGAAAACACAAAAAAGTGCTTATAAGTGCATTCACAAGCACACACAAACACACACACTCCCTGTGGCCCAAAAGCCCCCTTATGTTTTTATGGATTTGGTCAGTGAGAGGGTCTGTGAGGTCGAACTGTTATTACTCTCCTGTTGAGTGTGTGCGTCCGTGTGTGTGTGTGTGTGTGTGCATGTGTGTGCCAACTCAGCAGAGAGGGGAGGGGCTCATCGTGTCACATCCTGCCTCTGGAAGCAATTAGCTTTCACACGCATATGCTCCACATACAACATCACCAACACACACACACTTTTACAGTTGCTAATTCACATACTCCCAGACACACACACACACGCACTGTATATATACGTCTACTGTATATGAAATTGAGAGAACCAATTTTTTTTCTCATGTGATCCTGAGAATATTAGTACATTGTCTCTGGTGTTGCTCCACACATGTCTCTCCACATGATGCTGGCACACACTTTCCATTCACACACAACCCAAACCACAGTGGGACACACTGCACACTGAGCCACATGAATGCTACATTTAGGATAGTCTATAATGTACAAAACTGTAAACATATTTAGAAAAAAATTAAATGCTTTTGCTTCCCACACTGAGAGAGCTATTATTAGCATGACTGTCTGAGTCTTCAACAAACGTGATCTCTAGTCTGAAAACACTTGAAGTAATTAACCTTCTCCTGCAGGTTTATGTTGCCAGAGATGCCTGAGGGAGTGTGTTTATCTATGTTGTCAAGATTGCACAATCACTACATTTGAATTTGAGTTTGCCCCCAAATTGTTTTTATTTGCACTGTGAGAAATTTAGAAAATATGCTCAAGAATTATGTGTCAGCTAGTAGTGATTTCTGGAGAAATTCATCTGAAAAGTTTTCTAGCCCCTGAACTTCAGCTTTGGATTTCCCAGCATGTTGAAACAGTATACAAACTTGAAAAATACAAAAACGAAAGGAAAAATGTGGGGAAAGAACTTCACATTATGTTTGTGTACTTGCAATGTAGGGTGCAGATGTTAGCATGTGTGTCTAACTTGGTTATTGCTGGGGAGTAACACTACTTCGAAGACCAATGGAATCATAATGTTGCAGATGTTGTATGCAGACACTTGTTCTGAATGTTACCAGAGTTCGGCTAATGTTAACAGCTCTGGGCTACTCAGTTAGCTACAGTTGAGTTTATGGTCCAGCAAAGTATTTTCTGGGGCACCGTATAGCTCAGTATAGCTCAGCCTTTTCTGCATGTCATCCCCCATCTCTCTGACCCCCCATTTCCTGGCTCGTTTAACTATCCTGTCAATTAAAGGCAAAAAGCCCCCAAAATATGTATATTTAAAAAAAAACCAAAAAAAAACCCACATTTTCTATGGTGGCCCCTGTGGACAAACATGACTGAACGCACAAAGATTAAGAGAAAAACAAAATACAAAAACAAGAATGACTACATTACTAAGTTATATCTTGAAAGACTTTTTGTGATCTAGTCTGTAATGTGCAGCACCCTGTCTCTGTTGTGTTTATATGATATTATCATTGAAATGTAATGATAGATTTGTTAATTACCCTTTAAATATTTATCCAGCTTTATTTGCAAACTGGCAGATTTCAATGCTGGAACTAAATTTAGTCTTTCAAAGTGAATCATAACAAATGTTAAAATGCTATAAACAAAAGAGCAGTACTTGGGATTTTTTTGGGATCAGAAAACACCTCAAAATACATAGCCATTAAGTCTTTGAGCACAATCTCATGCATAAAGTCTTAATGCTATAGAAATGAGAGGCCTGTGTGACATGAAGGAGCCACACTGTCTAAAAAATAACTGAGAATTTGGAGCTAAATCTGCCATTACTGTAAACTGTGTGAGAATGGAAAGCGTGACAAGAACAGCAGCAGTGGCTAAGGGGAGCATGGTTTAACAAACTGTCAGTTCGGCTCCATGGTGAAAATGCATTTTCTGTATCACAGTCAGGATTAAAGTGACATCAGGAAGTGGGAATGCAGCATGTACTGCTTCCAGGAAAACGTTTGAATTTTGCGATATGGTGTGTTGGCCTAACATAAGTCAGAAAGTCGCCTGGGCTTTTAAATGTGATGGGATTATTTTGATGATGATTCTTAAGTTCCTGGCCAGCACTAATGCTTTCATTTCCTCTTTTAAGTATAGTAATAGCATGATTGGGATAATGTCTGCTGGAGCAGTTCTCCCAGAGGGCAATGTGAAGCTGATTGCACCATTATGAACTCAAAAAACCTATATGTTTTTCAGTGGGTGAGGTACACTCAAAGCGTCTTTTTTGGTAGTAAATAATGATTTAGATTAAGTACAGTACAGATGTAGTGTCCAGTTTTGTGCTGAGTCATACAGGGGAAGAGCAGCCAAACTTTGACTTGGTGATGTTGCACAGACTGTCAAGTACATTATTAATGAAATAAACAGATCGTGTCTCTCTGACTCACTTACTGCAGCTATGTTTTAGTTTTGAAAAAGTTCATTTGGTCTTTTCAAATGATAGAGTTGTCACAATTCAAGCACTGAAAACTGCCTCTGCCAAGCGGCCTCTTGTGGTCGTTAGAATATTGACTCCTTTGTCAGGGAATCAAAGGTGGATCTGCAGCGCCGTGACATTGTTTTAGTGCTGCTAAACATCTGCGGGGAGGGGGCTGTGACAGATGTTCGGGTGTACAAAGTGCCGGGCCTTGACAATGGAGTCTTTTATTCCATCTCTTGCCAACAGTCAGTGGATTGTTTTGGACGGCAGTGACAAACGACCTCACTTGTTGTTTAGGTACGAAGAGTTGTTATTTCTAGCATTCCTAGCAACCTGAGGGTTGACTTCTCATGCAATCAACCCTGAGGAGTTTGCTCAACATCACATGTGTTGAACGTAGCCTTTTCAGCTCATAACTTTACATCTCTTGGGATGGGTTGGATCGTTGCTTTTTTGATGACTAGAGCCCATGACACACAAAGACACCAGATGTTCAGTATTTGAGTTGGCACTCCAGATTCTAGAGACGACCGTTCAACCCCTAATGTCCTTATTATTGAGCATTTTACAACCTGAGGTAATTAAACCCTAACCTTTACTGTAGCCCCTGAACAGGGCTTTTGCCAATTGTGCAAAATTATTTGGCAAGCCATTTTAGTTTCATTTTCTGTGTGAAAAATAAAACCGAAATCCTTAAAAAAAGCTCGTAAACATTCCAGGCTAAACATGCACGCAATAAATATATTGATCAGACTTAATTGATCCCTCAAGTCAAGTCTGTTTCCTCTTTATGTCCCTCCAGAGCATGGGGTCAGCAACAGAACAGAACATGTTTTTCTCAAAAACACCTCTGGACATAGTATGGCTCCCAGATGTCCTCACCTTACCACGATAGGAAGAAGCAAACTTTCCAGAGTACAAACATGGGTCTCCTTTTCCAAAATACACCAGCTCTCAAACTCATCTGTTCCCTTTTCTATGCTCCTTATCAATTTCTGTAATAATAATAAAATACCCTACAGCTTGGTTGAAAAAAGGTCAACGAGTTCTTCCCCTTGTTGATTTTGTTTTTCTGTCTTGTCCTGTAGGTTCCCCACCAGCACCGGCTGTCTGTGGACGTCATCCCCGAGCTGAAGAACTCGGACAACCATTGTAGGAACCCAGGAGGAATCAGCGAAAAGCCCTGGTGTTACACCTCAAACCCCAACATACGCTGGGAGTACTGCGCCGTGCTCCAGTGTGGGGAGGCGAACACAGCACCAGGTATTGTTGCCACACCTGTCATACCACACTACTGCCCTAGCTAGTAGCTAACATGTTGAGTACTCACCTTTTGCCCCAGTAAACACCTCATTACCTCTGGTGGAAATGATCAAAGTTCACAAGGAGATCTTTGTCTATTTTGTGTTTTAATGTCTAATTCCAGTTTGTTACAATAAGCATTTTATATTATATAGTTTATTATATAGTTTTTTTCCAGTCTTATTTGATAAAACTGACATTTCTTCTACAAGTTGAGTCAAGTTGAGTTTGACTCATTTGAATTCTTCCTGTGGTTAAACTGAAGTGGGAGAAAACCAGTATTAGTAACTTAGCCCTTAGCCTACCGTGATACTGCTGCAGATGAGCTGACTGTCCTCACTGGGAACAAACACAGACAAGAGAGAATTAAACCCTGAACAAATTCAACACTGATCTCTCTATTGACTGTGATAATAACATGACATAAATAATGAGAAACATAAGATTACCTTTGGGTTCACGATGCATAGTGTTTCCTCTTTTGTCTCTTCTCCTCCCTGTGTTGTTTCCTCTCCTCTTCCCTGAAACAGATGAAGGTGAACAGTTAACAACTTAAGCACTGGAAAGAAAGAAATTTTGATTGGAGCAGAAATTCTAACAATATCATAGAATTATTATATACTTGTCATTTTAAATAAAGGGGTTCACAGGTAATCTGGTTGTTTCCTCCTTGTGTCTTTTGAATTGAATGAAGGACTTATGCTTTAACATCCTAGGATACATATCATGACCCTTTTTCACAAATTAAAATAGTTCCCAGGTGTCTTGAAGACATGTCTGTGACATGCTTTGATCAAAATACTCCAAGGATCAAACATCACTGCTCAAAACAGCCCTGTTCAGAACGGCTGGTTTCAGTGCCTGTCCCTTTAAATGCAAATGAAGCACTGCTAGCCCCGCCCCTTTTACTGGTACCAGTCCTCACAGGTAGGGATGATATTATGCAAATTCCAAAACTAATGACATCATTGTCAGACAACCGAGGGAAGAGGCCAGAAGACAAGACAAACACCCAAATATATGTTAAAGAGCCTTCAAAAAGTTATGTTTCCGTAATATAACATCAAATACAGTATATGATAATATTATAGCAAACTGACAAATGAGTAATTGTTTCAGACTACTGATTTTTCTGCATTGATAAGTTAAGTGAGATTTTTGTTTACAGTATACAGAGGCACAGCATATCACCTTGATGTTGATTCTGTTTGGCAGTGATGAAGCCAGAGTCCCCGGTCGCCCGTCAGCCTCCTCGTCTCCCTCCAACGACCACCATCTCATCGCCAGCTTACTCCATGTCTGTCATTGTTATCATACTGACAGCAATTGCAGCTGCAGTCTTCCTCACCATCATCATCCTCGCCTGCTATAGACGGAGGAAGCAGTGGAGAAACCGTAAAAGGTAGAAAAACAAAGAACAAGATGCAAGAAACCTTTAATACACCTGTCAATTCCTCACTCACCGTCTTTCTCTCAACAGAGTGATGGAGACTCCGACGCTGAGTGCTCTTCCATCAGAGCTCCTGCTGGACCGTCTCCACCCTAACCCCATGTACCAGAGGGTTCCCTTGCTGCTGAACTCAAAGCTACTGGCCCTCGAGTACCCACGAAATAATATCCAATATGTTAGAGATATTGGAGAGGGGGCCTTTGGACGGGTCTTCCAAGCCAGGTGAGGGGAAAGATGGAGGAGAGAGGAAAGGATCTTTTTTTTATAAAGGAATAGAAGAAGTGAATGTGTTAGGGGACGAGAGGAGCAAAAAGAGCCACACCACAATTTAATATTCCCATATCATGTCAGGGGGTAACATGAGAAAAGGGTGAGGCAGAAATCAGAGAGCAGGCAGTGA
>OMNW01008002.1:28929-48936 GCA_900303245.1 Selene dorsalis
TCAATTGGATGTGGACGTGATAACATTTTTTGTAATCATGTGAGACTCAGCATTATCAGAATTGATCTCCTATTCAAGCCTCTGCCCTCTCATCCCTGTAATGTCCCTGATTGACCTTTGACTGTCATGAACCAGAAACAAAGGTTTTCACATAGGAGGGGTAAGATGCCTCCAAGATAAGTGTCCTATAAAGAGCAGTAATCTTGATTTACTTTATAAAATACACTTTTTAAATTATTATTATCATTATTAATATTATTTATTATAAATATAATATTTTTTTTTTCACTGAACAGAGAAAACTGACATGCTTTCAGAGAAGACCATATACCTTTTAATTTGATGACTCATACAGGACAGAATGAAAGTTTCTTATTGAATTTATAACTGCCAACAAACAGCCATAATTGTCCATGATGCCATAAACTGTGGATGCATAAAAAGCTAATGCAGACAGAGACAGGTGGAGCACAACAGATGAACTAGGCTACAGAATATACAGCACAGTCCTATACACACACATGCATAGAACAGTTAGCAACATTTTAACAGCAGCACAGTAGTGTGTAGCTAACCAGGTCTGTGGGGTGTCCTTCTGGTCTGCTGGTAATCCCTAAGTGAAAACTGGAATGTTGAGGTATACCTACACCCCTGGGAATATAACACACACACACACACACACACACACTCACACACTCTACTACATGCCAACTGCTAATGTAAAACCCTAATTCTAACTTCACAAATGTAGACGTACAGCAGCACAAACACAGACATACAAATACCTGCATACACGATAATAAAAGACTTACAGACAAAAGATATTTTCCTTGTATGCACAAGCACTAAGGAGGACAGAGAAACAATAATGCAGATGCACAGGCAGCACATGCGTTTGGTTGTGCATGTTCACACACACACATAACATTCAAAGACCAAAATAGACCCAAAGAGTACATAACTTCTTCCTCGACAGATGGGCTCCAGTCTGTAGTATCTCCAATTTTTCGGAGCGCATGTGTGTGCCAGCAAGTGAGTGTTTCCATATGTGTGTGTATACACTATATATAAAAATCTGTACTGAGAAACATGTTGACTTTTTTTTTTGCCCCTGTAGGGAGCAACACAGGAAGTTGTTGTGCGAATGTATGTATGTGGATGTGTTTCCCTTCAAGTGGCTGACATTTATAGAACACTGCAATAATGCAGTGGCGCTGTTATAATAGGCTGCTTGTTGGGAAACACATTCAGAACATATATTGACAGAGGTCTGGTTAATGCATCACTAAAAGCCCCACGATTCTAAAATGCGCAGTATGCCACGTTTAACTCTTAACAATGCTCAAGTTCTCTGTTCTCTGTATGTGGTAGGGC
The DNA here is from genome assembly GCA_900303245.1 of Selene dorsalis. NCBI lineage: Eukaryota > Metazoa > Chordata > Actinopteri > Carangiformes > Carangidae > Selene > Selene dorsalis. The sequence continues at coordinate 30,304 of OMNW01008002.1, forward strand.
ACCAGCTCTGTTGCCAATGGAGTCTTTCACCATGGTTGCAGTAAAGATGCTGAAGGAGGAAGCCTCAGCTGACATGCAGAACGACTTCCAAAGAGAGGCAGCGCTCATGGCCGAGTTTGACCACCCCAACATCGTGAGACTCCTAGGTTGGTGTGCTTCTGTGTGTCGGATTGTGTGAGAAACAGTGTGTGCACGTCAAAACAAGATTACTGAAGAAACTGTAGAAGTCACAGCTGGACATCATACAATTTCTGGAGCAGTTTGTTTGCTTGAAGGAGAAAGGAAGTGCAAAAACAGATGTCAAAATACACAAAGAGGGAAAGAAAAGAAACATTATTAGGAACTAAGAATAACAAAAAAATGCGGAAAATAAAGAGATAACATGCAGTGGAGATTGTGTTGCACTTGTCATTAAATCAACCACGAATACACAACAACACAAAGAGCTGTGTAAGCATAAACGGTCGGTATGAACAAGGTGTCCCACTGGATGAATGCATCTCTCAGCTGTTATCTGCATCACCTTTTACTATTACAGCACCAACAGCACAGGAACAGACAATAATCCATACCCAGTGCACCACACTGAAACAAAATGATCAGTCACACAATACATCAATCTGAACACAACAAATCAAATCTGAATGTTTGAGGAGCACATTGTTTTTTTATGTGAATTTTAGATTTTAGATTGCACATACAGTATTAAACCACAGGGCAATTCAGCATGTAAATATTCTTCAAAGATGCAAAGACTTGTCCTGCAGAAGCAAATCATGTGAACATATAGGTCATGTTTTGTAAACTCAGGTCCCAGTAACGACACAGGCTGCAATTCTCCTGAATGAAGTCAATCTTTTTCAATGTAGTACTATAAACTCACCAGAGCTCCCAACGGGACTGTTTGCCAGTAAACAAGTCGAGTGTTGCTTGACAACTAATGTGCCTTTGTTGCCCTGAGTAAAACAAATGTCCTCTATTAAAGTTTATCTACAATAATACAGCCCATCTAATCTAATACAAGCGCCTTGCATGCTAATATACTTCCAGGAAGACATTTAGAGATTCAGTGTGCTCTATTTGTCACTGTCAGTCAGTAAACACAGCCATTGGTCATCGACTGTGCTGAAAAAATAGTTTGTTTACTTTGGTCCATTTTACTGCTCCGGTGCTTGTGGAATTAATTAATAAATTTTTTATAAATCAACATTCACCACCGCAGGAAAAAAAAAGAAAGAAAGATTTTTCAGACGTGTTGGAAACAAGTGTAAAGTTTTGAGTGACATTCATTTTGGATGACTCATCTGCAGAGCGACACACTAACGCCAGTGTCTCAGGTGCACATGAAACGAGTTGATTAGATTATTTAGTTAACCTGTAATTAACCTCTGGGCTAATAATACACCGCAAATCATGTGTAAAAATATATGCACCATCCATAACATAACATGTGTCAAAAGTAGAGACACCAGATATCTGGATGTCACGACTTTGTTGCAGGATGGGGCCTCACTGTTCTGCATGTGTAGCTTATCCTCCTTGACTCACAGGACATGAACTAACTGTACGTGACCTCCAAGCCTCTGCCTCCTTGTTTGCATGTTCTTGTTACAGATTGGGACATCACACATAGAGACAGGAAAAAAAAAACAAAAAAAAAAACACTCCCCAGATTCCAGTATAACCAAATGTGAATGTGCAGCGTCTTGCTGACTGATGCTTGTTAGAACACCACAATAAGGAATGATACATTTCATTTATTTGTTCCAGCTGTTCATTGAAGTTTAATGATGTTTACACAGTTAAACATTCAGACCATTCATTCTGTGTTTCTAAATGCTGCACAGTTGCATTGGTTGGGAACATTCATAACATCACTTTATGAATATTTCCACAAATCCAACCTGACATATTTGGTATTTTGGAGGAACTTTGGGATTTCCACAAGGAATCAGGAATCATCGTAGCTCAGTGTGTGTGAGTTGACTTTGAGAGTTTGTTGTGACTGTGCTGCTTATTGGCAGGTCACTAAGGTTCTGATTCATGTTTCACACTGCAACAGAAGCAATGAAATACAATCAATCAAAATTATGATCGTGGCCATTATGACTCAATACATTTTATTGCTTTGACCGCATAAAGTGCACTAGTCGTGCACTAAATTGGAAAGAACACAGACAAGATCTGCAGTGCTTCAAACTGCTGGCTGCAAGAAAAGCAACTGAAACTACTGTCTGACTCCAGTGGGGGCATTTCTGTTCTTCTTGGCAAACCTGGTCACTTGTTATAAATTTTTCCACAGAGCTGTAAAGCACTGAAGTCTGTGTTATCCTTACAAATGCCAGGTTACACGTATGGCATCTCTACAACTTCTGCAGGGCTGCTGGCTCTGCACAGTCTTAACAGTGTGTTCTCTAATTCCTCTAAGCGGTCCACATTGCAAAACGCATTTACAGGAATGCATAAATAAACAGACAGTCACTCTTTTATAGGGTTTAAGTAAACAAGTTGTAAGTAAAGAAGAATGAGTTTTTTCAGCGTAAACTTTGCAGGGGTAAGAATTAAGAAAGTTTAACAGAACAAGATTTTTTTTTGCATCATATATCATAGCGCTCTTGTTCAGTTGTGGAAGCAGCCAAACACACACAACATCGTAGGTTTTCGGGAAAGCCGAAGAATGTTATTTGTGTGTTCCCTGTGAACGGGAGATTCGTAAGAAGTGCAGCCACATAACATTCCCAACTTGAGAAATTCTTTTTAATTGGCCGTATTGCTCCACAAGCCCAGGAGAACACTGGTCGATTTACTTTTGCATCACAGGGCGACTAATGTCAGACTGTACACCCTCTATGTATCGGAGTATATTTGTGAGCATGCACACATCGTGAGGGTTTAGTCTGTGTTTATGTCTGACCTGAATATATATTTACCTTTTATAGTGAATGAACGCATTATATACGTGTGATTTAATGATGTCACTGGTGTGTTTATGTGGCTCTATTAACCCTCTGTGATGGGAAAATGCACAGCACACCGGCCAAAACTTTATATTCGGTGCATCATAGAGCATCATAGAGCATCAAGTAAAATCACCTGTATCCCCTCTCCACCAGGTGTGTGCGCAGTAGGTAAACCCATGTGTCTGATGTTCGAGTACATGTCCAACGGCGATCTCAACGAGTTCCTGCGGCGTCGATCTCCAAACCAATCGGTGCACACCCTGAGCCGCGCCAGCCTATCGGGTCGCAGCTTCTCATCCGAAGCGGAGGCGGGCCCTCTCTCCTGTACCGAGCAGTTGTCCATTTCCAAGCAGATCGCCGGAGGAATGGCCTACCTATCAGAACGCAAGTTTGTCCATCGTGACCTGGCGACCCGGAACTGCTTAGTAGGAGAGGAGATGGTGGTGAAGATCGCAGACTTCGGCCTCTCCAGGAACATCTACTCGGCTGATTATTACAAAGCCAATGAGAATGATGCCATCCCCATTCGCTGGATGCCCCCAGAGTCTATTTTCTACAACCGCTACACCACTGAGTCAGACGTGTGGGCTTATGGTGTGGTGTTGTGGGAGATTTTCTCCCACGGGATGCAGCCATATTACGGTATGGGTCATGAAGAGGTTATATACTACGTGAGGGACGGTCACATCCTCTCCTGCCCTGAGCACTGTCCTCTGGAGCTGTACAATCTGATGAGGCTGTGCTGGAGCACACACCCATCAGATAGGCCCAGCTTCAGTAGTATACATCGGATACTGGAGCGCATGCATCAGAACACACTCAGCATTAATGAAGCTGAGTCTGAGGCTGACTGCTAATCGTGGACATTTTCTCAAAAACACATCTGTCTTTCAGTGAGCTATGTAGTGATTTAGTGCCTCTACATTTTAAACAAACTCTGACACTGAGCCTGAGCATACGCTAAATACTCTGGATTGTGACTCCAGTCTTTATAATCACCCAGTTTCCTTGAGTGAGTGAGAGACCGACTGACTGAGTTTAACTATTGGCTGTCTGAGTATTGAATTTTTCCCACTGGCTGTTGCTCTTTCAAAATTAATTTACCTGACAGTTTTCATTTGAATACATTTTAGCAACTTCTTCTAAATAAACATCTGACAATAAATGTAGTAACTTCTTTGGACAAACCTTAACAACTTTCCATAGAGTAGAGTCACTAGGATTGCTCTTTTTATTACCTAGACAGCATCTGTACCCTCTGAGACAAAACAAGATAGCTTTTCTGTCTCTTTTTCTCTCTGAAATCTCAGCACAGCCTTGAACTTAAATGTCTGGTGATTTTAGCAGCACCAGCTTGGAAGTGACTGCTGGTTAACATGAAGTCTTGATGGGCTGTGTTTCAGTCACTATATATTTTTTTTATAGTCTTACTGTACAACAGAAAAAGAAAAACATGGAAATGAGAACATTTTGGGGGGGATCTGAATAATTTAAATTAGAGTACATGTGAACTTAGAGAGTAAGAATGAAGCAAACAGATAAAGCTTGAATGGAAAAAATGGAAATCTACATAGCATATTAGGACATTTAGTGACTTTTTGAGCAGGCTGTATCTATTGTGTATTAAAAGTCCTCATTAACAGTGGCTCTACAACAGTTTTCATCCTCAATTTACAGCCAAACTGTATACTAGGTTTGACCTGGTCATGTCCCCTTCAGCAGACAAAAAGCGTTACCCTTAGTAAGTACGGTAAACACTTGTGTATCGCTTACTTCCAGCACATGAACAGACTTTAACCCTGACCCCAGAGCCTTAACCTTTGAAGACTTGAAGCCACCAACCATGCAGATTTACTCTAAACTATTTAAACATGCTGTATTTCATCCATTGCTTGCAGAGTTATACTTTGGTTTGTCTTTTCTTTATTTTGAGCTGCCAAGGTGTTCCACATGATCTGATGAGTCAACATTAAGGTTAGAAAGTGAGTGGAAACAATAGTTAACGCTTCATAGTAACTACATTTTTGCTTGTTATAGTTGCCTCTAGCAAATTCCACAGTGGCACACAATCACTTTAAACCAATGCTGTTGATTGTTTTTATAGAAAAGTTGCTATTCCACTTTTGGGCATTCTTGTTATGTATATACCAGAGGCAGTTGGTGACTTAAGTGGGGGGACAGGACGGAAACCAACCTACTTCCTTGTTCAATGAAAAAAATGAAGCAGTAAAACAATGTCCCCATTGTGATGATACAAGAATCATTCAAAAGATGCATAATTTGGGATTTTAAAAAAGCATGGCACACATGTGGGAGGCCAGAAATAAGAATCTGATGTGGTGGTTACATGGCAAAAATTCATGATTGATGTTCTTCAGAGGGAAACAATAAGAGGATTAAATCAAATACAGTTGATGATCAAAAGTCAATAGTAACAACAAAATCAATGTTTTTCTTCAATAGCAAATAATTTTAACATATTGCTACCGCATACCTGCCATCGGTCCAGACTCTAGCCTGGACAGCGAGGCAGTGAGAGTAAAATTCTCCATCGTCTCCAGGGCGGCAACCAAGTCCAAATCGATTCCCACTGTTAGCTGTAGCCCACTGTAGCTTAACATTCCCCCAGAGCTGCTCAACAAGCTAACTGCTGCATTGGCTAACGCAAGCAGCCACATCCTGCTCAATTAACGAAAGGAAAATGCAAATCAGAAACAAGATTTTTTAAACTTTGTGGAAAATAAAATAAAATGTAATATGGTGTTTCACATCCATTTTCAATTTATGATTTCTTTTGTAATATCACACTCCCATACAATACAGTGGTAGAGAAATGAAAGACAAAATATGGAAATGATCACTGGACCAATGCAATGCCAATATTTTATCCTGTTTGTTGATTATGGTTATGGAGGACGTCCTCTGTTGGAGCGTTGTTTTCTGTCCTGTCCAATAACAGATTAGTATGAAAAAAACTCCATTGACTGATTGATATAAGACATCTGGCCTCCTCTGTTATATATAAATATATATATTATTTTGTCTTCATCATGTTGTTGTTGATCTTTGTGTTTTTGTTGTTAATGACACTTTTTTCAGTCTTTGACACACAGGATTTAATTTAAGAAAATTACAGCAGGCTCAGGTGGAATTAGTTTCAAGTTTTATAAATGAATTTTTCCAACTTGCGTCATTATAATTTTACACAGAACTTACTGTAATTAATCAGATTCATTTTCGTTCCTTAAGATATGCCCTTCAGTGAGTGAAAAATGGCCAAACTGTCCTTGAGGTGAAAAAATACCCTCATTCTGACTGACTAAATATATCCCCCTGAAGGACTACATTTCTAATTATCTCTCACAAATAGAGAACTCCTGTCTTACCCATTAAACTTAGGTCTGATTTCAGCTGTGTTCAATTTGATTAATGTATTATGACGCAGTATGAGTACAGCACCAACAAGCTCTTTAGTGTCATTTGTCATGTGGATTACACAAAGCAGTTTTAGTTTCCTTTTAATTTGTTTTGTGAATGTCTTTAATTAATAGAAGTAGATATCAAACGAGAGAACATATTGATGTTTTCATATTGCCTTTCAGATGAATGACATGTTTTATTTCTTTTAAAATATGGTGTGACATTTGTTATCTGTTGCATAAATTATACAATTTTGACCACACATACACAAGTATGATATCTCTTTGTATTGCGTGCAAATAAACATAATTATTAAAGATATCTGTGTTTCAGGACTGGTCTCAAATTCAAAGGGGAGTGGACGAACACATCATGTGCATGTGTTCCTGACAACAAAACAAAGCAAGGAAAAAAAAGGGTGACATGATGTGATTTAACTTCAGATTTTACATGTCAGTGGACAAGCACTGATTTAGGAGAAAGACCAGTCACAACAAGTCGGCAGGTCATTTTCAGTAAATCACCAATGGGATCTGTAGGCCATCATAGATGATCATAGAAACTTTTTTTTTTTTTTCAAATGTAACGTTTCCTGTGGCTGAGAAAGAAGGACCTGGGCTCATTATATTCTAGTCAGTTTGAAAAGATCTTGTGCCCCAGTGGCCAGGAACCAAATAATAATAAAAAAAATATTCACATTAAATATAAGACAATGAAGTAAATATCACTTTTGAAAAACAAAACAAAACACATTCTATACCTAAATGTGCTCAGTGAATTATTTCACAGTCTCTCCAAACCTTTGTGCCAACAGTTCATTAAAATGATGTAGGCTTTATATAATTTAAAACAGTCAGCTGGGCAGTTATGCTTTACAGTAGATGTCTTGGATAAATGGACTAATACACTGACCCACCCTCAGGACCTGGTTATATTGTACCATCATTTGTCATTGTGTAGACACATGACTGGCTGCCAAAAAAAAAAAAAAAAAGAAGGTGGGCTGTGGCTCCACCTAAGCTGCTGTGCCCGATGTGGCTTTATGGTGAGAGTGTGGAACAGCAGTAACACAAAACCACATCCACAAACATACCCACAGCAAATGACACATACCCTGAAACTTCCTCAGAGCCAGATTTAACCAAACAGTGGGTCTGACAGACACGGACAGAGACATGAACAATCACTGCAGTTAATTAGTTATTGATACACACATATATTAATTTCAATGGAGAAATCTTTAGCTATTGTAGTTGTAAAGACAAAAAAAAATCAAATCTCACTCCCACCCACCAAGTGCACCAAGCATTTTAACATGTGGATACTGCAGTGTTATTACTCACCACAAGGGGGATCAAAGGGGTGATTTACTTTACAGCTGTAAAAGAGAGTGCATTTCTACCTGCATCGCTAACAATATAGTGTGTGGGTTAATACTAAAAACACAATTTAATGTTTTTGCACATTTATTAATACAGAGAAAATTTCAAATCACATGGATGTAAGTTTTTAGACCCTTTTCCCAGCACATACAGCACCTTTGGCTGCAGTTGCAGCCCCGAGTCTTTAGTATGACGTAACGGGCCTTGCATCTGGATTTGGGATCTTCCTCTGTGCAGATCCTCTCAGGCTCTGTCAGGTTGAATGGGGACCATCTGTGGACAGCTATTTTCAGGTCTCTCCAGAGATGTTTGATTGGGTCCAGCTCAGAGCCACTCAAGGACACGCACAGAGTTGTCCCTAAGCCACTCCTGCGTTGTCTTTGCTGTATTCTTAGGGTCATTGTTCTGTGGGGATGTGACCTTTTGCACCAGTTTGAGAATTTGAGGTTTGAGGTTTTCACAGAGAACATCTCAGTCTCAGATTTGCCTCAACCCTTACTAGTATCCTCTCTGAGCTCTTTCTTTGATATAAATAATACAGATTGAATTATTTATCTTTTAAATTCATCATTTCATCAAATTCAGGAGCAAACAATACCATGAAATTGAGTTTTTATTCAATTTCATGTAATATTAATACCAACATGATATGTTTTATTATTAGAAACAGGTATTGTGTCATTTATGTAATTAACATATTATTAATAAGTTATTAATGAATACCTTTTTATTACCACCAAATGATTTACCAAACATTTCAACAACAGCAGTCACTTCAGTCTTTCTTTTTCTCACCACACTCTCTCCCTCTCTTGTTGCTCTCTCGTTTCTTTCCCAACTGTCTGTGACCACTGTTCCTTTCCTTATCTGTGTCTGCAGTCAGTTCCTTCTCCCTATCTCCATCTGCACTGTTTTTGAAATGTTTTAGTTCTAATGTATCACACAACCAGCTGCAGATACTGCGTAAGCAGCACTCATTCACAGTGAATTAGCCAATTGTCCTTTCTCCAAACAAGAGGTTTATCTGAATGGACTCTCTAACCTTCCTGCCAACTTGTTATAGCAGCTCTCAACGTTTGGTGACCAGAGATTATAACTGCCCTGAAAAATCACTTCCTGTTATGTCAAGATATTTTTTTTTCTTTGGAACATCTTCACTGAACAGAAATTTGATAATGTTTGAGAGGAAGCTGGAAAGTAGAGTTGAAAATATTTTTATGTTGCATTAGGTGCTGTGACTCCCAGTTACCTTGGCGTGTTAGCAGCTTTTAACAGGTTTTAATGTCTTGTTGACTTTTCCACGCTTTATGAATTTTCTTGGCAACAAGATTGCTGATACTGTCCACTCAAATCATGGGCTTTAGCCTAACTGCCATATATGCAGTGGGACATTTGACCACAGGGACTTATTTGTCAGTCAGCAATCTATGCTGAGATGAAGATGTGACATCCCACTCACTCAGCGACAGCACAGAGGAATTTCCTGTATGGCTGCAGTGGCTCTGATTGGCTCTTTTAGGGAGTCACAGGAAATAGGTCGACATATATCAGTCAACTGGAGGCTAGCACTCAAAAGCTGTGGAACAATAAACATCACACACACACGCACACGCATGCACGCATGCACACACACACACACACACACACACACACACACACCCAGCATTCTTTCCTATAAAAACATTTGCTATAGGTCTCCTGCTTAATTCATGTCACATATGACACATAGTGGCCTCGACTGTTCTTAGTAGCCTTAACACATACCACACTTGTACAGTGCACACTGCTTCGTGTGGTGTCTGCTTCATGTCCACATAATGTAAAGTGATTACTTTCTAACTTATGCCGTTTCAGTGTTTTTACTGGCAATACAGGAACACAATTTAGTGTTGTTTTTTATCAGAAATACTTCATCAAATACTCACTTACCAAGTTGTTAGAGAGGCTACAGAATCACCATGTATCAAATGACAATATGAAAACAATAAGTCTTGTGTGAAAGCTCTGGCAATTACTCATAAACCTGTAGAGAATGTCACATGAGTCTGTGGGTCACCGTAGTTTTCCTGAGAATTAAAACGAATTTCAGTCCGTTCTCTAACTGTGTGGACCTGCGTTTTTCGTTTTCTCCTTGAGATTTTTTTTTAGCTAAATGTTCTGCTATGTTGACTAGCTAGCTGTAAGTTAACCTCATCTGGTGTTTGATGCTCGACCTTTAGCATTCACTGCTTAATTCCATGAAAGGACAAAAAAGCAAATGTCTTCTGGTGTCTGTATTAAGTGAGCCAAGTCCAAACAGACCACCTAGACAGACACTTAGACCTAGGCTAATTCATGTAGCATTTTTTTTCACTTCTTCCATGCACATAAAAGTCATCCAAAGGAGACTCTGAAAAATCATTTTCCACTTACAAAATATAAACACATGGAACGCACAGACCCCCGTTAGGACTGTCCAAAATGAATCAAGAGATTTACATTATTATTAGGTCTGGTGAGAAACACTCCACGTGGTATTATCAGTGTGTGTCAGACTGTGACCCTGTGCGTTTGCCTGTTACTGACTTTTACATGTCATGGAAACAAAAACACAGCGGGATAACAGTAAGGAGTAACCACATCAAGGCTAAACATTAAAGCCCTCAAGAAGACTCTTGGTTCTGTTCATGGATTTACATGACAGTGTTGATGAAACTATTTTAGTTTTAACAAAAGTGGAATTTCACATAAAAAAAAACAACAACACAATAATTCAGACTTTTCACATGTTTTTATTGTTTCTGGGATATCAACACTATGGCTGGACATTCACTGATATTGGCCCCTACAGTATGGATAGTATGTGTCACAATTATGTTCTACAAACTACTAGTACATGGCATATTAAATCTGATGCTGACTCTTTAACAGAAATTTGAAGCAATGTTTCACTCTGGAAGAATGAAATGTTTCACACAGCTTGGAAGCATTAGTCACTGTTCCTAACAGTGTGAATGTTTTCCATCTAGGTATATTTTTTGGGATCAACAGTAGTGTTTGGTTTTGCCTAATGCGACTTGATGTAAAAATAGAACACATACCAGCTGCATCATGTGACACTCCATCACTTGATGCCTGCAGCAAACATCAAATAGCAACCTGGGAATGAAGGTATAAAACTTTTTTTTTTTTCTGCACAGCATCACACAATGGTGCATATTGAGGCACTTCCAGTGAAGAGGCACTGCCAGTGGATTATGTGGCCTTAAAAAAATAAATTAGAGGGTGTGGGTGTCGTGAATTCTTTGTTTTGTGTTGAATCCAAACATTATGTTTCTGTGCTGGAAAAATACCAATTAAAATAACCCACATCTGAGGATTTGAAATTGTCTGGACACATAACATATACAAAAACTGTGGTTATGAGGTTGTACTCATTTGATATCTGAGGCCGTGCTGTGTATCTTTATTATTTAAAAAAGAAAACAAAAACTTTCTGGTGAAAACTGTCTACAAAAGTGAAATATCGCTCCAACACAGACATTAGTATTATTTTTTTTTTTGTTGTACTATAAGGCAAATGTAAGACAGTGGTGTTAGCAACACACAAGCTTAAAGAGTAGCTTGACACCACCTGAGAATCTTGGCTTTGCTCCCCTATAGTGGTTGAAGTTCCCACCTCGCTGCAGTGATATACAAGTGTACACCGGGACACTATGACATCACTGCTGGGTGTGGTCAGAAGTGGAATTTTCAACCAGTGGCAGGCAGCAGGCAGTTACTGCCTTTCAGGCTGCTGTTAAGTTACTCCTTATGAAAAAAAAACAAAAAAAACACAAGAAAACTGGAAGGCACTGCAAACGTAGGTATTAAGTTCTGGGTCACAAACAAGTTAATAACTGCAACTGCATCTAAGACGTTCATTCATTAGGGTCATAATACAAAGAGCTCATGACATAAAAACATTAACAAAATCCTACAGTACATTTGGACAGAGCATAACACAGTTAAAATTTACACTCACAAAAACACTTTCCCTTTGGTGATTAACTTCGAATAATATATTTTATATACATACATACTGTACACATTATACTTACAATGGTATACAAAGAGTGACTCACTGGTAAACAAAGACATACAAAGACAGAGAGTTTAGTTGGTTTGCTATATAACCTGAATCAATACTTGGTTAGAAACAATGTTACAGTGAATGTGAGTTATGGAGCGTCGTATCCAGAGTCATAGCTAGACAAAGTTGGGTCAGTGAAATGATGAGTGGCACTCCTGCTGCCACTGCTCTTGTAAGGCCCCTTGTGACGTAAACAGAAATAAAAAGTGGACAAAGGCAAAGGGTGGATGTAAGAACACCAAACAAACATTTTTATTGAAGATTGTTGCTGTTGAACTAATGCGTGGGCGACGATGACAGTGAAGAATACCATCTGACCTCATGTAAGCACTGCAGTCTAAATCCCTGACAAACATCTTGCTTCCTGGAAAACATCTGACTGTATCTTTGGCTGCATTTCTCACTTTGCTGTCAGCTTGTTGGGAGCTCTGTCTGTGTATTCTGGCCAAAGAGTGTTTTGATTCAAGTCACAACAAAACGTTCAGCTGGTAATTTTTAACAATGCACGTCATAGGGATCACTGCATTGACTTTCAGCTGGCACACAATCACAAGCTAATGACAGAAGTCCATTCATCACTATGTTGGCTCAACTCTGGCTCACTTCTCACTAAGTCCACTCATTAAGAAAAACCCCTTAAATGCTTCGAGTGTTATCATTTAAGTAAACTGTAGCACAACATTATTGTAGTCAGCAGAGCCTTTAAATAAGAGTTGACTGACAAATACACTTAATGTTGTGGTGTGGTTAACATCAACATTATCATAACCCCCACCATCTGACATGGTTACTTAGTGATGGGTATGAGTAGTACCTCACATCACCATTTGTTTTCTGGTAAAGAGTGAAGGTACTTTCCTTGAAGTATATGTTGAACACCTATTATTGATGCTGAAGTTCATGATTCCTGATAGAAGTCATTAGGTGTACTCAGGAATGGAGACTTTCCCAAAGCAATGAATGGATCTGATCAGTTGCAAACCAAATTCAAAACTAGCCATTCAAGTGTTTTCTTTGGCTCTTTTTGCCACATCCATGTCATCATTGTGTTCACTTGTGTACACTGGGTGGTGAATTGCAGGTCAGTGTCAGCATTTGTTGTAAAATTAACTTTGTAAACTACAATGTCAGGAAGGCACTCATTAATATCCATTTAATCTTCATGTTCATGTTGAAAAGGCTACAACAGCCCCACTTTGTCACCACTCACAATGCTGTGAGAAATTAACAACTTCAGTCCGTTCACAGAAACAATGAATACATGTCTCCAATTCACTTTCTTTTCCCACTCCCACCCTCTTCTCTGCGTCACCCTAATGGAAACAGAGACACTGGATAAAACCATGAGAGGCAAGCAACTCAGCACATTTCATGTCATAATCTGAAGTCTGTTAACACTCACCAGATACGACCTTCACCTTGTCTCCACATAACACTGTGGAGCAGAGCCTGCTCTAAAACTGCAAACATCCTCCTCTTTGTATTTTTTTTGAGCTCTCTGGAACAACTTGTCTTTAATTCCTTCGAGAGAATAAACAACTTAGGATTTCCTGCAGATCTTGGATCCCCTCAAAGTATTTAAGGAGAAACTGATGGGATGGATTCATAAAGGCTTTTTTAGTGGGAGAGGATGGTCAGTAGAATAATGAGTCTGTCGTATTTAGTTTCTATGTCACTTGTCATTTAAAGGTGAGTGATGAATCTAGTGGCTCTGGTCATTTAAACACTGGGTAGAATAGCACTGCAGTATTTTTGGTAAGTGGCTAACCCTAACCCTAACCCTGTTGAACATATTTACAGATTTATTTGCTTGATAAGTGTCGGCAGGACGGTTAATTCATTTGTCGCTTTGGTTTCTACAGTTTTAAAATTAGTAAACCTGAAAGTAGATCCAACCTCTATCAAGAAAACCAGCCAAGAGTCTCCACAAGGTCATTTTTTTTACATTACAGCCACTGTTGATAACCTGTATTAACATTCAGTTCTATGTCCTAAGCACAATATTGGTTTGAATTTCTATGTATTTGAAGTTTTAAATAGTGTTTAAAAGCTGGGTTCTAACCTGAAATGTTGCAACAAATATGAATTAGTCCTAAGGTGGGTTTAACCCAGGAAGAGACCCGTGACAACAGGATACAAAGTGAGAGAAGACTGGAGAAAGATGGATGGGTTATACTGGCTTTACCTTCATTTCACAGATTACTTTAAATAGTTCATATCAGCATAGCCTGTTACAACACATTTAACACAAACAGAAAATAATAAACAACTAAACAAAAATACTAACAGCCTATCAGAGTCCTTGGAGATCAGACTGACTCCTGTGTTTCGTTCTTTACAGACAGATGAAGTCTTTCCATCTTTCTTCGTAGTTGCCGCTCTCTTCCTCTTTGTGATATTATCCAGCTCATCGTCCATCCGACTTATCTTCATCCTCACATTTATCATGTTGTTGTCTTTCGTTCATGTCATGTTCTCTGTCCCTCTTGACCTTCCCATACCTCCATTTAAACCTTTATCAGTCACTGTTTCCAAAAGAGATTAACCCCTTCAAGATGTGTGGATTAATCTCCTTGACATGCAGCCCTCCTTTATACTACTGAGTGTTCGTTGTGGTGGTGATGGTGGTGGTGCATGCCGCTGCTGCCTAGAACTGTGTGGTTGATGGATGACGCCGACCGGTCGGATCCCTCTGCTGCCGTTCCATTGACGTTCTCCTGCCTCTGGCAGCACAGGATCTGCCTGAAGGTGGCGCTCATCTCCTTGTCACGGTAGGAGTAGATGATGGGGTTCATGGCCGAGTTGAACTCGGCCAAAAGCAAGAAGAACTTTTCGTAGGTGAGGACGTTGCAGTTGGCGCAGAAGACGTCGAGGAGGAGGATGACCAGGCCGGGAGTCCAGCAGACGATGAACGCCCCTGAGGAGACAGATGAGAAAAGGAGTTTAAAATGGTGATGCTTTTCAGAAAAATTTTTAAAAAAGGCAGCTCCATACATTACTGTTATTTCCTTCGGGGCATAAAAATACATCTTTATATACAAAGGTAGAAAGATAGGAACTGCTAGTACAAGAGAACTAGTTGTGTACGTTTGTTGGGAACAAAACAGTGATACAAGTTCCAGGACAATCCCACCCACTGTGAAAAGAAGGCTTACACATGAACCCATTGGTGTATGTAACTATTAGTCACCATGTCAGTCGATCTGATGCTTATGAGCACAATGAGCTCACACACTTGGGTGTAACCCTCCTAGCATGTGGTTATGGCATCTCATAGAAACATGTGAGCAGAGACATTTGGTGGTGTCCCAGGCTCCTTGATGGACAAAGAGGCTGTAAATACACCAAACAGATGCTTGATTAATGTAGTGGTTAAAATGCTTTTATAAACTATTTACAATCTACGTGTTGACCTTTTACCCCCATTAAGTCATAACCGACAAAGTCATGCTTTGACTGGACAGTTAATGAAAGTTTGAAAACTTTTACTTTTACTTTCACTTCCATGTTATTCATTAGTTGTGTGACTGTTCTGAACCCCCCCTGTTTTGTTTTTTTTAATCACACCAAGACGCTAACAGATTTCACAACTTCAGAATTATACATTTTGTACCTGGATTTTCTTGCTTAACATGTACTACATAATCCACCACACATCGTCTAAGGAACCACTCACTTAAGATAGCTCCTCCTTTTCAACTAGCCCTAGCTGTCCTAACAGCAAAACTATATTTGAAACTAATAAGAAACTTTAAGAATGACAAAAATATGGTGAGGCTTAATACAGGAATAAAGGGAGCATTTGTGCTCACTTCTTTCAAAGTAGTGTTTTCATGTGTAACCTGTGTGTGTAACAGACTTGAATTTTGCTTCTCACATTTAGGAAGCAATGATTCACTCACTCACACAAATCTTGAAATTAGGACTTGATCAAATGTTTCTACTTCACCAGATTTAATGTATGTTACAGACCAAGCCACATTACTTTGGAGCCAGACTTTTGTATTGTTTTGTTTTTCCCCTGTTATAATACAGAAAAAAAATCACCTTACAACCACATTACCAACAGACCCACGAGACAGAAACCGACAGAAAAACATTACAAAGCCACTCAATAACCACTTGTTTTAAAAAGTTTTAAAAGACATCTTGTGAGTTTATTATGAGTGCATTAGATTTCCACTTAGGTAGTCCCTGAAGTGAAAAATACCACTAAAAGGCTGTCATGTAAGTTCAAACCCTACACAATAATCGAAATCATATAATATAAATGGATCTTAAATATTCCATTCCATTACATGAAATGTGTGGGAATAGAAAATCAGTTGATCTTCCATTTGCTTTCACCACACAATACCACAATACTTCCCCTCTCTTTCATGTTGCTTGATACGTGAGGGAAAGGGAGAATGCTTTATGGGGGGAAAGGGAATTATGTAATTGATCAGTTATTTTATCATCTTTTATGTTATCACTGTTGATGACTTGCCCAATGAATGAGGAAAAAAACTCAAACTTACAATAAACTCACAATAAAAGTCCACTTTTAAAGAATCCGACATTGATGAGAGTCTTTGGAAATAAACTCAAGCAGCCCGTCAGTCATAATCCCTCCATTATCAGCATCTTCCATCATCCCTCCCTTAACAAGAACCATGCACAGAAACAGAAATGATTGACCTCCACCTCATTTTTGCAGCCATATCTCAACTCCTCCATCATCATATCTCTAATCTTCAAATCTCATCTGGATGAGGACAACGTATCATCATGTCTCTGGGTGGATGAAGTGTGCTGGCGCAGTGGACGAGGCGGGGTGTGGAGGGTGAGTGGGCGGCAGGGGGTCACTGACTCATCACTCACGAATGTCAAGTTCAAGCATGTGAATTCTGTCAACAGATGCTATTTGTCCGAGCTATAAGACCAACTGCGTGACATTACACTCTTGAGACACTAAAACAGAAAGTCTTGATGAGAAATTATGCAAGTGGAGACGGGAGAGAGACAATACTGACAGGCAGGCCTGTTATCTGTTAGTGTTTTGCAGGCGGCAGCTGCAGCGGAGGCTTGACCTCACTTCCCAGCTATGCAGGCAGACTCTCCAGAGTTAGATAAATTTCTCAAATGGTTCGGAGCCCAGCAGAGAAACTATCCCAACTATTTGTGTCTTGGTGAAACATCTTACTACGGACAGGACAACATTCAGAAAAAAGAAAAGAAAAACATGCCAAAGACCAACATCATGACTGTATTACATGACCATGTTTCTTGCTTTTAGCAAAATCTACCCTTTATACAACCTATATTACTGTGTAAGACATAAAGCAAAAATAAACAAAAACCACAACTGAAGCACGCAACACTTATTGAGTTTTTCCACTATTGAGTTTTCCCACAGAATGAGGAAGAGAACAATCTTTGTGTGGAACTGTGACCTGAGTGGTTTCACCCCCGGATTCTTTCATTTCCTCTCCGAATCCAGGGCTACGTAGACATTTGCGTTACACCCTTCATCTTAAAATTACCTCTTTACCTTTTGCTCCTCCCTGCAACCACCACCACCACCAATAAAAAAGAAAGAAAAGAGATGATGCTTTACCACGACCACACGGAGCAGCGATATTGCCGCTCCAGGTTCACAGAGGGTAAACCAGTGCTTTTGTTTACGGAAGGAACAAATGAGTCCTTTTTGGCAGATTCAGATGAATCCCTTTGCCTTGTCGCTTGCTTGAAAACACCACATGGCAGGCGAAGAGAGAGAACTGGAAAGTTGGTGGAGGGAAGTACATGTAAATAAACAAGGCCCTAAAGAAGGCCTGGAAAACTTTGGAAATGTATGGAAAAGTGCTTTGATGCTCTCCAGGTTTTAATTAAATTAGGAATTTCACAGAAACAAGGGACATGAACGATTTTGTTGTGTCCTGCTCATACCAACAATGTCCTCCGTGACACACTGTGGTATTTGATTTGACTTTTTGCTGACAGGACAACAAGTCAGCAAAGCCAGAATTTATCTTGTAGGAACTATAGTCAAGGGACTGATATGAAAAAATCAGACTGTTATCTAACAATATCCTGTAGGAATGATAATCTAATAAAAGACTATCTCATCTCATCTCTCTAAGGTTTTGTTAGGTTTTTGTTGTTGTCTGTGTTTGTGTACATGCAGTGTGTTTTTTCTAGTTTTTCACGTTTTTTCTCTCGACCCCCAGCCCCATCATTGCCTCCAGTCCCATTTGCCTCGCCTAGCCTGCTTCTTCCCATAGCTTCGTGTTTCACCTGCCCCAGCCTTGCCCAGCCCCGCTTCCCCTTTTCTGCTCTTAAGTTTTGGTTTTGGTTTTTCTGAAATAAACTTTCTTAAACTGCCTGCACTTATGTGTCCGCCCGTTCAATCTGTTGTTGGCTTCACCTTAACACGTATTGTCAATACATATGATATAACATCTTATAATCATGACTTGCATGTCTCAAACACTCTTTGAAAAACCTCTGGGTTAGTCTAGGTCTCTTCCAAAAACATTCACATGTTCCTGTTTGCTATTAGAGGTGCATGTACAAACTGTGTGTATAAAAACTGGTCTCTGAAAGACCCCATTAGCAGATGTTCATGTTATGGAAACTTTGCTTATATAAATGTTCTCATTTTGGCTCTATATCTCTGAAGAAGTCAAACTTGACTCAGCGCCTATTTAAAAAAAAAAAAAAAAAAAACATAACAGGAGATTTCATTAATCATCATTCCAAACTTTTGTCCTTTTTT
>OMNW01008002.1:59914-92617 GCA_900303245.1 Selene dorsalis
ATAATAGGGAGAAGAGAGAGAGAGAGAGAGAGAGAGAGAGAGAGAGAGAGAGAGAGAGAGAGAGAGAGTGTGTGTGTGTGTGTGTGTGTGTCTGTTTGTGTGTAACTGATCCAGAGACAAGGGGAGAGAAGGGGGGAAGCAACTGAAGAAACAAGACGGGACGAGGAATGAAAGAAGGGGTATTAGAGGTTGGGGGGTCAAAGGTCAGTGTTTTTGTGGAAATCCTTCTCCTGTGATTCACCTTCTAATATGACTGCTCCAATCCTTTAAACCGTCTTTTAGCTCTACGGTGACACAGCTAAAATCCCCACTCTGCCAAAACTGAACCAGAAACATGAAGACATGAGGAATGTTGGAGGTTTTTTTTCTCTTCTTTTTTCCCCTCTTGGACTAATTTGAAACGTTCACCATCTTCACCTCTCAAAAATTCACATGACAAATAAGGGGTACTCCCGGAAAATGAGGCGGTGTTGAAAGCTACTGTATGAAAGCTGAGGATTGCCAAAAAAATATTTTTCAAGTCCTGCACCTTAACTTGCAAAGAAGCACTAAATCTCATTGGTAATATTCTGTTTTGATAGCTGTAATTTACAAGACATGTTACATAATGTAGAGGGTTAGTTTTGTGGATAGCTATAACCCATAATTTAGTTCCTTACTGGGCTTTTGTTCCACTGCACACTGCGCCATAAATTCTATATTTAGGCCATTTCTAATCTTAATCCAAGCCAAAAGCAACTACACTGCCCATCAACTGTACAGCAGACTGGCTCAGTGCTGGCAGTGTGCCACGTCCTTATATTCCTTAGCCGGGTGTGTATTAGCCCAGTGATAACAAAAAGGAAACCCTAATCAATTAAATAAACGGTTTTCTGGACTCTGTTTATGTCTTCAGTTTCCTGAGGGGGTTGATATGGACCTCCATCTACTGCCATGTTTGCTTGTAGTGGCTGTAAAATGTTATCTAATTCACTGAAATAGCAGTGATACATTGTTTTACCTATATTGAATTATTGCTAATATTGCACTGCCTCATACAAGCCAGACGTATCTGCTTAATTTCTGCACATTGGTTTCTATTTGATATGTCCAAAAATAGCCCCTAGCAAGTTATCATTTAAAACAGGGTGACATTTTTCCTTTACAGGTTTTATCATATTTGTATTTTACTTGTGACCACAGTCCTTTATTTTAAACACTCAAAAATATTGAACAAGAGATAACTGGTAATGCTGTGTGTACATAGAAACAGCTCTTGTTGGCTGTGATCATTGCTTCTTTCAGAGATCCCTTTCTACTGTGCTACTGCAGAAAGTGATGGGAGACAATATTAATAATGTTAATATGAAACATAAAGAAGGAACTGAACTAATACGACTGTAACTTTGGAAAACCCACTTCATTTGTCCTGCTCAGACTGTCAATTTCTTCAGAAACTGCAGGACAAACCAACAATTCTTGAGGTTTTACTTGAGGCATCACAAGGAGTTAAAATAACTGGAGATATGTCCACACTAAATGTTTGATTTAAAATGGCATTTCATAGTTGAAGCCAACTTCGTTCCAGGCGACCGTTTTAGCTCCATATCATTTCTGATATGAAACTAAAACATCCACGCTGACACCTGAAAACACAAATCCTGTGTAAACAGGAAGCAGAGTGTTTACTCTGCTGGAAAAGAAAACAGGGGTCTGAAACACATGCAGTTCGTTATACATGTTGTATTGACCACTTGCAGCCGAGACCGATAAAACCCAATCAGGGCGGACCATGGATGCATCTGTCATTTTTGACAAAGGTCTCAGTCTGTGCCTGTTCAACTTACAACACGACCCCAGAGTTTTCAAACTGAAACTGGATCAGCAGCATTTCCAAAAAGTCTCTGTTTTAGTCTCTCTCTGGAGTCGTGTGGAAGCCAGACTTCTCAATGTGAACTGGAAAGAACCTCAATCAAGTCCAATGACCTCTATTTGACACTTGGAAAACAAGGGCCTGGTTCACTGAGGACAACCTGTGTTTCACTTTGAGGTTTTTAATTGTTGTTCTTCTTGTTCAGTTACAGAGAGGAAACAGTAACTTGGGTGTTTGAAGAAGAGATGGGAGCAGAGAAGGAGAGGAGGCTGCTACAACAACTACCACGGCAGATGAAAGCCCATCCATTCTGCCTGTCATCTGAGGCTTATGACCATTAAACGTCTGGAGGGAGCAGTCACCGGGGCATCAGATGCCTGAGGCGAGTCGTCAGTACTAGAAAGTGGAGGAAGTGTCAGTGGCCTCTCAGTACACATTCCCGACACTTTCATCAGACCCTTGGAGCCTGCAGAGGGAGATCCTGTCATTGTGTGTGTGTGTTGGTGTGTGTGTGTGTCTTTGCTCCCGACAGCCGATGGGTGGGTCTAGTAAAAAGGGAAAGATTGAGCAAGAGAGAGGACACAGAAAGAGGGGATTTCAGATTTCTCTGTTCCCACACCTGGGTGTGTATATCTGCACTATATCAGTTTGAATGACTACATTGATGAGGTATTTTAGTGTGTGTGTGTGTGTGTGTGAGAGAGCAGAAAGCTTGGAAGTGTGTGTGGTCAATGTCCCGAACCCAGGGTGTTAAAGATAGAGAACAAAATGCTCGCTGTGCCTGTGTGTGTCCACACACACTCTCTTCACGCTTGTTATTAATGTGTGACAAAGTCTGGCTGTGCGGAGAGAGAGAAGAGTGTGTATTCTGTGTGTGGAAGTATCTAACAGGCTACGAAAGGACCACCCTGGAATCCACACAAATGAGGTCATAACTCAAGCATCAGCACCAGGGCTGCATCTGTATGTTCAGAGCACACACACACACACACACACACACATACCCACACTTACTATAGCCTTTCTCTCACTGTTATATTCATACACGCTTCATGAGCTGTTGGCAAATGAAATGAATAAACATGACATGACACACCCTTAGAGGATGAGATATCCCTACAGCCCCTCAGCTGTCGAATCTGCTTC
Organism: Selene dorsalis; assembly: GCA_900303245.1. Lineage (NCBI taxonomy): Eukaryota > Metazoa > Chordata > Actinopteri > Carangiformes > Carangidae > Selene > Selene dorsalis. The sequence continues at coordinate 62,913 of OMNW01008002.1, forward strand.
TGAGAATCAACTACAACACCAGCTGCCTGCACCTCTTGATGCTTGCTGACAAAAAACAAAGTAAAAGCTAAAGATACGGGGGGGTGAAAGAAGATAAAATACCTGCTGACATTTTCGATTTAGGAGAGCTGGAGTGCCCAAAATAGCTAATTAGTTACAGCCTAGCCACTCAAAACCTTGGATGCTTTGACCTTGAAAGAGGCTGTCCTCTAATGAAACTACACTAAACACTACACAGGAAGTCACATGTTATGTTTATTTTGAAGACACAAAGCCATTTAAATGAGGAATCAGTGGTTAGAGTAGTTTAATATCTGACCGCAGCAGATGGAGGGGGCGTGTTGTTCACTTCCCCTTTGACCTGCAGTCATCACTGTAACCACAACGACGAACGTTATCTAACCCAAACTATGATGCTTCTCTAACACTGACCAAATCAAGTGCATTAACATGATCCAATGGTCATCAAACTGAAGTGATTTCAAACACAGTCAAATTTTCAGGAAGAGTGAACGCACTGTGCCTGAATGTCCTTTGTGTCCTCTCACCATGGGTCTCACACCTACTGAGACAAGCTGACTCCGGTCAAGTCAACGCCAGAACAGAAGTCAGATAAACCCCAACAAAGCCGAGTCTGTGCTCCGTCTCGAAAACCATTCGTCATCTACCTCTCTGGTGACAGATGTTAATACCGGTCCTGAGAGGGATGAAGCTTTAAGGGGAACAACACTGAATTTCAGGTTTGACATGTTATTCCTACACCGAGGGAGAATTTAGTCTGTATTAGTGAGAATTATCGGTGTGTTATTCAGATGTCTGGCCACTCCCTGATCTGCAGGTCTATACTGCTATCCCACAGACAATTAATCAGAAATACAGATGATCCTACAACTGTTCATCATTTCCCCCACTGCTCTCGAAGTGATAAGACACTGACTCCACACGGTCGTGTGTTTAAGTCTGGATGGAATTATTTCACTTCGCGAATCCATTCCTCTCTGACGAAAAAGCTCAAGGCGATCACACTGCTGAGCCGGTTCACAGGGAATTATCATGATGAATCTGGGAATTTGTCTTTTTAGGGAGAAAACAATACATCTTCTGGCTTTGAAGCTCAGAATAAAATACCACATGAAGCTGCAGCTGGATGGTAAAGTTCAGATGTGAAAAAAAGATGTTTTATTATCCAAGAAATGGAATTCGGTTGCAGTTCATCAGCGAAGCATTACAGGGTACGTTCTTGGCTCCGGCTTTAAAGAAGTCTTCGTTTTCATAGAAAAGCTCCACAGCTTCTAAGGGTGGTCACAGTCATACATAAAATGTCATACTGAATAATCATTCCATTGTACACATCTGTGGCATGATCACGATTTTTAAAGGCGTAGAAGTATATTTAGCATATAAAGTAAATCACCCGTATAGTAAAAGTTGTGCTGTGTATTTTTTGAGCCACACTTTGATGACTGGGTTACGAGCGATGGAGGAAACATGAAAGTCTCTTCACTGGAAGCTTGCAAACTGACTGTAGACCTGTTTTATTTTAGGCCTGTGCCTCAGATTATGTAGCTAACCTCATGGTGTCTTTACACATCCACGGTAGGCGTGTGGAAGAACTCTGATCAGTCTGAGTAAATTGTATTCTCTCTCACTTTATACCCACTTGGTGTCATTTTTCACCACCTGTAAAGAAGACTGGCCACTCCACTGAGTTTGTATTTTTAACATTCACTCTTTCTGATGTCTGGAATGCCCGGGTGAAGATTTTCCGTTTGTTTGGAGGTGTCAGGTCTATCGCCTCATATTGGTTTTAAAAGCCTGATATTCTTTGCATCTGTCCCGCTGCAGACGGGATACTCTAACATTTCAAATTTGAACGTGAGCCTGATCCACAAATTCCCACTTGGCACTGTTGTGGGAACTTGTATGACAAGTGAAAGTGAGAAGACTCTTAACTTTCCACACTTCTCCCACCCAATACCCTTCTCTACCTTCTGTCCTGTCTGTCCTGATTTCACTCTCTCAAACCAACAACTTTTCCCTCATTCCCTCCTTTTCTTTCCTTTTAATCTCATCTCATCTTTCCACATCACCCTTTTCCTCTCCTCTCTATTAACCCCTCTCCACATTCACCCATCCTTCTCTCTATTCCCTCTGCTGTCATTCCTCTCATCCCTTCACTCCACATGTTCTCTCCCTCTGTCACCTTTTGTCATCTCTCTTTTCCTTGGCTTTCTCCTCCTATCTCTTCGATTCCTCTCCTCTCCTCCCCACCTCACCCCACCTCCTCCTTCTCCACCACCTCCCCCGTCTCCTCTTTGCCAACTCCCCACACAATGTGCCCATTGTTTCCACACTCCCACCCTAGAAAGCAGAGAAACAGGACTTCTACAACCCAGAATACAGACAAACACCCTGTCTCTCTCAAAACACCCTCTCTCTCTCTCACACACACACACACACAGCATAGGCTTTCATTCTCTAACTTTCTCTTCAACATCATGGGTGAGCACACATGAACCACACACACCCTCACACTCGCACATACTCTCGAACAGTTGCTGCGGACCAGCACCAGCGGAGCTCAGGACAAGGGCTGGATTGAGCGGTGGTGTTGAGTCATGTGTGACTGCAGCCGTGACGAGCTGATTCACGGCTCGTCAGCGGATGATACCCCTCCAAACACTTCAAGAACTTCAATCGCAGCACATGAAGATGACACATGTTCGCTCATTAACTGTGATAGAACGAGGAATGACAGGAATCTGTTTATGGAAAATTTACTGTCGAAAAGCCAAAAAGGCATAGTCACCATCAAGTGACCGGGACTTTACGGTGTTGTGCATTTCAAATGAAGGAAAAACACAACACACGCAGCAGGAGCTATAAGCAGCAGCAGCAGCAGAAGTGTTTCATCACACCACTGACAGAAGCACTTGGTGAGCTTTTGCTCTTGAACGTCCTCTGTCAAAATAATGTTTTACTCCCCGGGGAGAAGGAGTTAACTTGCTGCTGCTAAATTACACACAGCTCTGCAGAGACAGGCTGAGTGGCTTTCACAGTGGCTTCTGGTTAGTCCGAAGCCACTGGAAGCAATGTTTCATTTCAAAGTAACAGCCAGAATCATAAATAACATTTTAATTTAGCTATAAATTCTTGCAGGGATCATGGCTCGGGAGTGTTGACTGACAAGCGAAATCCAACTCGTGGGCTATCCTCTGCGGAGGAGTGTGTAACACACTCTTTCATTTTATAACCGTTCGTCTAATAAGCTTCTCAGCTGTAAGGTCTTTCTTCTGTGATCTGTTCCACATGCTTTGGTCCAGCAGCTTTTTCAGGCTAAATGGCAAAAACAAGAGAAAAAAAAAAATCTATAGGCATAAAATGAATCCCTGAAAATCCCTCAGAAATGCAGCTTTGAGCAGCCAAACCCATGTGAACATGTACGCAACTTTGCACCTAAACTTAGTGGCGCTGGTGCAGAATTTGACAAGAGGCAATGGCATATAGGAATGTTTTAATGAGTTCCTTCCAGTTTTATTTGCATCCCAGGCTCTATTTTCACTTGGGTCAACTCATAAACACACGGTCAGTCAAACCATGGTATATGCTGTCTCCTATAAATGGGAGAGATCATTGTGACTGGTTTTCACGACGTCTCTCTGTGTAATTTCAGGGCGAAGTGGGACACCACACCAAAACTGTTGCTGGTGGGGATGGAGTGTGTGTAGCGAGTGAAGGGTGGTGTGTTTAAAAGCTTTGTCACACACCAAATGTAAATTGGACACACCCATTATCATTTCTTTTTTAATAGTAGTTGAGGTTTAGAGTGGGATTTGGTTAAACCAGTAGTATTAGATTGCCAACCCATTAACACAGTATTGTGTTTTTGTATGATTTGTATGATATAGTATATCCTAAAGAAAAGCATTGAGCAGGTGCTTAGTTTGCTTAAGCCTTAGGGCTGCTCTGAGTATGTTTAGAGCGTGAAAGGAAATTACTTTCTGAGAACTGACACTTACATTTGACCACATGAACATGTTGATGTATAATAACACTCATAAATATAGTCCTACCTCAAAATAAGACAAGTAAATAACTGAAACTCATAACTAGAATACTACCTGCTAGAAATGAGGCTATGTTAGGCGTTTTTAATACTAAAACCTTTCACAACCACAACATGACACAAAACCAGAGAAACTGGGGGAACATTTGCAGTATGTGACCTTTACTTTAGTGCATTTACAGTTTTTTTTAATGATAACCAACTATTTCACAAGGTCTGGATCCACATAAACAGTCTCTGCCATCTGTGTCAGGTTTCTCAGCAGTTTATTGTTGGGTGTGTTCAGCCATCCTCTAATGAAATCACACTATTGGAGACAGATTCCACAGATTACGTCACTGCAGTTGCAGATGCAATATGGGGTTGCGTCAGTGTGGTCCCACAGAGACTTCAGGGTTTGACTCAAAAGCCTTTTTTCCTTTTTTTTTTGTTTTTAAATTCATCACTGAAACTTGTCAAAACCACTAAGTACTCTGAACGAAAGCAATTGTTTGCATGTGATAAGACGAAGCCTGTGAAGCAGCCTCAACCACCTGGCCCAGCGGCAACCTAAAGGTACTGCTATCACTCTGCTAACGATGCTACTGTTAGACTGCTGGAGGTTGCCAATGATGCCACATGAAGGCAGACAAAGGAAGGTGTCGGACAAGGGGAAGGAGAGCGGCAATGGGCATGAAAACAGTGTGTCACTGGTAGCTGAGGAAGATGTGTCAGTGTTGCTTGACATGGATGCAGTCACAAACCTGGTTACACACAGAGGTACTGAAGAATACGACTGACCACAGCAACAACTTCCTGCAAATGATGATGAAAGCCACTAATGAGCATCTTGACACCATGGCAAGGAATATTCAGGAATTGAAGGAGAGCGTCCAGTTAACACAAAAAGAAGTAGATGACATCCAAACCAAGGTCCCCAAAACACCAACTACAACTATAAACTGGAGAAAAACCTGAAGGTGGTTTGTGATGGACTAGTTTGTCTTGAAAAGAAGACTGACTACCTGGAAAACCAATCTATTGCTCCATTACATATAGTCCAAAATACCTTAATGTGCAATAGGGAACTCAAGGTCACAGCTAGTTAGCAATGTGAAAAACAGTGGACTCTCTGCGTCTGTTTGGAATGTGGCATATTTTTTATTTCTACACTGCATTTGAAATCAGTCAGTGATTGTAAGGTTATATATTAGGTTTTCAGAACTGTAACAGGTTAACAGCCCTTTATCCCTCAGACAAGACAACCAAGGAGCTTTTATGGCTCAGCACTGGAATGTTCTTGACTGGCCAACCCAATCACCTGACCTCAGTCCCACCCAGCAGGTTTCACCAGCTGGAGACCAGACTCAAGGCAAAAATCAAGAAATCAAGAACAAACATTAATTTAGTAATGATATGAAACACTTAGTACTGCTGTAGAATTTATATAAAATGGATTGAATTAATTTATCAACCATAGACAGTGGAGATCTTTGGTTTAAACAGGTATTCAGAGCTTTTATTCAGTACTTTGTTGAAGCGCCTCTTGGAAGCAAACTGCAGTTTCAGGTCTTAGGAAATTCTTCTATAGGCTTTGTGCATTTGGGCACTTTCTTCTTTCCTCCCTGGCAGACCCCCTCAAACCCTGCCAGAGTGAATGCTCTGTGAACTGCCCTCCGCAGGTCTTTCCACAAATGTTCTCTGGGGGTGAAGTCCTGGCTTTGGTTGGTGCCATTCAAGGACTTACCCCCAAAACCATTCAAGCCTCTTCTTGGCTGTGTGCTTCAGGTTTTTTTGTTGTGATGAAAGGTGAACACTGGTTCCAGAATGAGGCTGTGTGCAGCCTTCTTCAAAGGTTTCAAGGGTCCCTTTATGTTTCTGTTTCCCTACAACCTCCTGCCTGAGGACATACTTTCCCTGCTTTTAATGGCTCAAGGCAATTCCAGTCCAGTATGTGACTGAATCAACTAATTAAACACTTCTTGCACTCAGAATATTTTGCCTTCCTCTTGCTGGAGGAATGCACCATTTCCACAGATGTCCTCTTTTTAACAAGCAGCAGAAATCACTAGATTGGAATCTATAGACATGCGTATGTAGTATGTTGCACAGGGCATGATCGTAGATCTGCGAATATACCATCCTCAAGCTAAAGTGGCATTTTAGCAATGCAATCTCATTGTTATTGTTTCACTTCAAATTAAAAGCATGCTTCACTGTCCTAAAATTACGGACTTTGGTGCACAGTCAATGCAGATGAGGCAGCAAGTAGCTACGACTGAACCTGTGACATGAATGTGTAGAAGAGAACCAGAGTGCAGTCAGGGCAAATCCTCCTGTCAGTGTCAAACACAGCAGATCAACAGATATGATTTTTGCTGGTAAGAAAAAAAATAAACTTCCCCACTCTGCAGATTTTGGTTCCTCTTTCTGTCTCGATCCGCTTTGAGATATAACACCTAGCTGAATACACACCCACCTCACACAGACACACACAAACACGACACGAAAGAGCTTGCAAGGGCAAAAATGAATGAGACATGGAAACAAGGAAGAGTGTAGGTTGGGGTTGTTTCACCAGCTGATGTGGTCCAGTTACTGCCATCACAAGTGCCTGACATTGCATCATTGATGCTGTGTGTGTGTCTTGTGCTGTTGATATTTCAAAGGAAATCTGTGGTTGTTCTGGCTGCGTGTGGCTTGTACATGCTTCGCTCAGTGTGACCATCAGCTGATGGGAACTTTGGGTCACTGTGACCACTTACACACAACTAGCATGGGTATATATTCTTTTATTTCTTTCATTATCTGTTCAAGAGATGAAAATTTGGAATGCCAACATCAGATATTGTTGATAACAGAATCCCTGTGACACTGCACAGTGAAAACATTGTGCACTGAACTTTTCTTTGGTCATTTTAACTGACACTGCACTGATCATTTCTGCAAATGACAACAGCGCAGCTTTATGTGCAGTGTTGGCAGGAAATGGTTCTCATCTCTGCAACAGTATATGTGGCTCCCTGCTTCTTTCTTTCTCTGCTTTACTGCCTTGTCAACATAATTTCTGTGCCTTCTGGATATGCTAAATATGTTCCTGTGGTTCCTTGGCACACAAATTCTAGTAGCCAGCTAGCTACTGTAACGCCTGCAACCCTCCTGCATCCTTTCTAATTCGCACTTTAATTATCTAAAGCAATGGACATTGTTTGTTGTGAGCTGTGAGAGCAGATAAGATGTGGGGAAAAAAGATGAGGTCACGTAACTACTGGACCAAACACAAAAACAATGAATTTCTCTTCCATCTAGTACAGGGGTGGGGAACCATGTCCCATGGAGAGCCATGTGTATGCAGGTTTTCCTTCTGACAAAAGACTTCAACAGGTGATTTCACTGATTTACACACCTGTGTGACTGAAGGTGTGTTAATCAGTGAAATCACCTGTTGAAGTCTTTGGTTGGAAGGAAAGCCTGCATACACATGGCTCTCCATTGCACACGGTGCCCCACCCCTGATCTAGTAGATGTATTTGAATATAATGATGTTAATAATGCTATGCATCACAAGCAAGCACACACTCATAATAGGGTAGTGCAGTCCTGTCAGAAAGACAGTTTCCTGTTAAAACCACCATGTATTTAAACATTAGCTGAAATTAAACTGACAGAAATAGGTGGTTACAGGGGGAAGTTACATCTCATGCATGAGCAGAGTTAATACAAGCTATGATATTTGAAAATAAATAAATGTTAAGAGATAGCATATCTTCCAAAAGCATCCGTTAGAATAAGTCTGTCAGCCGGGGTTATGTCAAGCAAGTGATAATAATATCATCAAGCAGGAAACCTCCAACAGTAGGAGATATAGGAGTTAACCTCCAAGCTACCCTGATGGAGCAATAACACAAGTCAGCTGAAAGTCCTGTCTGCTGTGTTATGTTCTTTTCACAAATGCTACACCTTATTTAAAATACAGTGCTGTTCTGTATCATTGTTCATCACTTTGCGATTTCCACCACCAAAATAGAAATAACCACACAGCCTTATTTTAATGGGTAACAAAGAACAATTGATCAACACGGCACTATGCAACATAGCTCACATAGCAAGTATTTAACCCATGTACAACAACGTCTGCTCTGCCCTGGTCTCTTTGGGCAGCGATCATATTAGCAGGGAACGTTAGCAGGGAAGGTTTCCATATTTTTCTAATTTATTTCCGTGGATTTGAAGCACTCTGGATATCTCATGCATAACTTTCCAGTTTTAAACAAATTGATTTTTCGCACCACTTTATATTTTCTCACCTAAGTTTGGTCTGATGAGTGTAAACGATCTTAATTATCAAGAAAAATTAGGATATTCTCACAACTGTTGCTGAAGGTTTTATTCGGTAGCACAAAACAAAAAACCTAATAAAGCATGAGTACGACACGTGTACGCTTTTACCAAATACCACATAATGAACTGGGAGGAGTCATTCGCGCAGAAGAAAATCGTCACCAACGGTGGATTATAGAAGCACTGGAAATAATTCTATAATCCAACGGTGGATTATAGAAGCACTGGAAATAAGAAAACGTGCGCACAGGACGATGAACCTGAATGAGGGAGTCTATATGCTGTCACACACATAAAGCGAGCTGACAGCAGGAGGCGTGATCGACCAGTCAAATCTGACATCTGGTGCCAGCTCTGAGGAAGGTGGAAGACAGGCACCGAAACTAGTCAACGCGGTAGAGAAATCTTCTTTGCCTAAGAAAAGAACCAAAAACTAAGAATTCAGTAGACATAATGAACATTTAAAATACACCAAATATACTTCTGCTGACATGTGGTTAACACTTGTGACTTGTGCGTCTGGTGCAGCGTGAGGTGCGTGAACGTACATCACATTTTTTTCATTGAAGACGTCAATGTGATCAACACCTTAACCAGGTTCTGCATTTGAGGAAGAGGTAGTGGTCTGTGATCTCCAGACTGGAAGTGCTTTTACACCACAGACAAGTGCTCTAAATAATGTGATGGTTTGCTGTATCTTTAGTTTCCTGGCCACATGCACATGAAAGGAATTTAATAGCTGACAAAATGTGACTCCGTTACCTGCATGACTGTGAAAGCAGACTGGATGCTGGGAGGAAGAATGGGTGGAATGTGGGTCTTTAGACAAGGGGGAGGAGAAATTGCGCTGTCAGTAATCACAACACAGATGTTTCAAGGACTCTCTCTTTTGACGGATGTCAGAGCTCACGCAGGGAAACATAAAACAATCATCTTCACGGGAGACGATAAGTCTTTGCTTTGGAAGTCTTGTTGCGTTTGAGCAAGAAGGTCAGAGGTCAGAAGCATCAACTTATCCCCCCTAACTTGCCTTTCAGCATCTCGGTAGTCGTGGTTTAACTTTTTGATGGAATCTATCAATCATAATTTTATGGACTGATCAGCTTTGTTTCTTCTCTGGTCACTAAGAAAAACCAAAGAGCTCCAGAGAACCATCCCATCCCCCTATTGCAGCGTTGTGCCATATCCATGACAAAGGTTGATTTGCTAGATCTAAAGATGCAGGAATCTGACACACATGCAGATGAAGTGATATATAGTTCGTTAAATTTAACAGCAGCAGAACCTCTGTCACTTTAAACCAGTCTCACAGATTAGATTGTATGTCATTTTAGACAATTTGCACATTGTGTTTTAACAAAGTGGGGAGACTGACTGGATTAAGAAACATCTATAAGTAATGAAAACTGGCCTTGGTTCAAAAAACCCACAGTCAGAACAGCAAGTGGGCTGCAGCCATGTTTCTGAGAAATTTCCCAATAAAGAGCAATAATATTTCTTCATGTTTGAATTTGAAAGGTTAAAGGTCATATTTTCAGCCCTGAGCTGAAATACTGGAGACCCAGTCTGCTAGTCACCCTGTCCCACCTCCAGCTGCATTTATCTCATACAATGTATTTAATTCCTGCCAAAAGAAGATGGCCTTAAAGTGAAAGTTCCTATTTACACCAGGAAAACTGCTTATAGCAACTATTGAGTCAGCAAATATGACTCATTCAGTGAGAGGAAACATTTGAGAGACACTAATTAATACAGCCTGAAAACCACTGAGCTCATCTAACTACAGAAGTGTAAATGCTCCCAACACTCCACTTTACCATCAAAGACCCCCTGAGGCTTGTGCCTGTGGGTGGTGGGTAAACGCTGCGCTCGCTCTCTCTTGTGAATACACAAATAAACACACACACATGCATGCACCCACCCACACACACAGGCACAAAAGCTTGCCATTTGAACTCCCAGATTAACTAGGTTACATCAAAAGCGAAAGGTTAGCATGTCAGAAGCGTGTGTTGTTTTACAGTAGAGCTTCACAGTCAGTTAAAAAAGAACTGAAAAACATCACCAGGGATCCTGAGAGGATAATGACCACCCAGGGCAATGTGCATAGTGCTCCAGCCATTTGTTTGTTGTTTGCTTGTTTTTGCATTAGATGTCAATGGAAACACGATGCAATGACCAGACAGAGGAAGTAGACCATCAGGAAATGTAGGTAAACTTTACTTCTGCTAACCTGGTGAGATCTTCATTCTATAACATTGCATTGGCGGTTAAGTGCTGGTCTAATTCTGCACATTTGTCAAGCACCTCCAGTTGGGGCAGAAAAAAAAACAGCCTTTTAAGCTGTGGTTCTTGTGGTAAGAGTCACCATGCATGATCAAGAATGATCGCATCGATTGTGTCACATGTTGAAATTTTGCTAATTTTGACTTTTCATTCTATAACCTCCAAGATTTCATACAATATACAGCATGTTACATTAGGGTTATAATTAAATAATCCCATGCTCTTCAATCATATCTGACTCTTCTGGGCTGAGAAACCAGCAGTAAGTTAACTGTTGCCACAGAATCATATCAGTTTGTGATCTTTTTATAGTGGAAGTACCAAACTACATCACATGTTAAACAACAGATGCTGCTGAATATAACTGTCTGAGAAGTGCAGAACAGTGTGTGTTTGTGTGTGTGTGTGTGTGTGTGTTGACTCCTGCCGGCAGCAGAGTGAATCAAGGCGTAGGTAGCTTACACTTTGGGAAGATGCCAACAGCAATGGAAATGTTCGAGCACTATCAATACGCTGCTGGGCTGCTCACCCTGTTTTACTAATGACTGAATCTGACACACACGTGTTTCTTTTTCATCTCTGTTGCTGGATAATTTTTTCTTTTTTTTCTTTTTTTTTACAAAGCACAGGAGGGGGGTGGGGACTACGTTTGGCAGATTCAATGAAGAAATCCTAAAGAAAATTCCAAACATATTCTATGAATATGATCAGCGTGGAAAATCAAGACAGATGTCAAACTCCGTCTCCCAGACCCTATGCCCGCTTGTGTTTTTTTCCGCTCACTCCCTTTCACAAATATTGTTCCAGTCTCAGAGTTTGATAAAGAGCCCAGCTCTGGCGCAACATGTCCTTCACTCCAGCCGCGTCCTCGTCCTCAGCCTCCATAGGCGCACGGCCGCGCGTCTCCTGTCGACATAACGGTGCGCTCGGCGCGTTCAGGGCATCTGCTAATGCCATCAAAGCCTTTATCTGAACCTAATGCTTTCTCGCCGCGTCTACGTGGCAGGTACACTTTGATTATGTAAAGATGCCCACATCATGCATCATGCATACGAGGGCGCGCAACAGTGCGCCAAACAAAAAGAACCTTTATGAGTGGATGAAGTTGATTCATTAAAGATTCCGTTCAATGAGGAGAAATAGAGAGGAAATACTTACAAGGTTTTCTTTTCCAGTGAGAGCAGTAGGTAGGTAGTTTAGCTTACTCCCTGACTGGTTCCTGGATGTCCAACTCAATTTTGATCCGTGGTGCCTGAAATCCCTCCAACAGACAACTTCTAGAGACTCTGCCTGCACAGCTCTTGTGTCAAAGCAGCGGCGGTGTAATACAAGAATCCAAAATACAGCCAGGTAACCCTTTCATTGTATGTCCCTGCAGTAAAGCAATATCTCCTCCTCGTTGTTTCCCACCCGTACACCGCTGAGCGTGTGTTTGTCTTTCTAAAAAGTTGTGTTATTTATTTCTTCGCCCCCTGTTGAAGACGCCCTGATGCTCTGCTGCGTCTCCGTGCCTCTCTGCACTGGCGCGGCGGCTCCACCAGGCTCCCTCTCTCACTGACCGACCGACTGCCACACACACTCTCCAGGAGAGGACCTTTGTCTGCACATGACGTCACGCGTGCACTCACACGCACGCACGCACACACACACACACACAAACACATACATAAACAACTACAGCGAGAAAAAAAATCAGTGGGCTTATCCATCTAAATCATCTAAATACTGAGCATCTTATTCTTTAAAGAGTGAGTTTCAGTGAAAATGAACTTCATAGAGCTGTGGGATAAAAAATCACAACACAGGCGAAACCTCTTTTGTTATAACCCCAAATGTAACATGTTTCCACTTGGTTTGTATTAAAATATCTATCTGAGGATATAAACGCAGCGTTACAGGAGACATTTCTTGTAGTGGTGGAGTTGAGAGTTGTTCTTTTTCCCCTCTGCGCCTAATTGGAAACACATTTTTTTTTCAGCAACTTGTTAAGAGAGAAAGAGAGCGAGAGGGGTGGAGTGAGAAAGAGGGGAAAGAAAAAGAGAGCGTGAGACTGACACTGAGGGACTCAAAGACATATTGTATTCCTTACCAATTAACCTTCCATATAATGTATTAGAAATATTTCCTCCTGTCTGCCGGTGCTGGTGTCCAAGTGAAGTTCAAAACCTCCTCAGGTTCTGAGAAAGCATTTTGGAGGGGACAGTTATGTCTGCCAACTTTGCACCATCTGTGAACACTTAGTGAGGTGTTTGTAGTAAACCAACCGCTGTGGCTGTGGAATAAATGGAGTGTTAAAGCCACGATACGTTGCGAACAATATGACATTTTCTCATTTGTCTCATTAAGTTAAAAATGTCACATCGGATCGCATTTAAGAGTAGAAGATAAGATATCACAGAAATCCAGCCTGCAAAACCTATACAAAACAATGACTGAATGACATAATATCGGTCTCAAGCTGATTCTCAAGTTTGTCCACATGACATGATCCACAGTCTGATGTCTCTGCTGCCATTTTCCCTTCTGTGACCTGCATGCGTCGTCATGGTTTCTAAATTACACTGTCTGTGTTAAACGCTCTCAATGATTCCACATAGCATGGTTTGTAAGATTCATCTAAGCCCTTAACCTAAGAGTTTTCTTGCCTAAACTGAACCACAGCCTGGAGTCAAGATGAAAACCTAGGTTCTGGTGTGACAGTCCTGTCTTTTTCACATCCTCCATCCACCCCAACAACCTCACTGTGACTCTTTGATAAATTGGATAAATATCAGTACAACACAACAGGGAACAATTTAAAACTATGGAAAGATTTCTAGGTGGCAGGGTTGCAAAAGACTGTATGGCTGAATATTGTGTTCTGATATGTCTCTTGGCAAAGTCAGGGCCAGAATAAGCACCACTATTGCCTAATTTGAACTAGCGACCATCTCAAAAGACATAAATGTCATGTAGACTGATCCCAGGATTACGGAAATCTAAAAATCCCTCACATCTCTGTAACTATTCTACCACAAAATTCAACTCAACCTCTAGTTTGTATCGAATTTCTCTGCCACCCACATTGATTTGCAGCGGTTCCCGTTGGGCCTTGTGGCTCTCCTTTGCCCCTCAGCTGAGAGTATGACATTTCTGGGAGAAAAAAAAGAAGGGAGGAAAAAAAAGGAAAATACAAAATGACTTTTCATGATTGCAATCTTAATGGAGATCTGAAATAGAAAGTGGTGTTGTACTGTACTGTATGTGTGAGCCTGGCACCCTCCAGGAATGAGAGGAACCGCACAGAACCCAGCGATGGGGAAATCTGTTTGCTTTGAGTGATTTGTCAAAATACTTGCGTGACCACTATGCTAGATTTGTGCTCTTGTTGTGATAGAAGCTCTTCTATTTCACACAAATCTAACAGACCAAATTTAAACCGGTGGTATCCCACAATGGAAAGCAAACATCTAGCAGTCAGCCAAAGGAGAATCCCACCTACTGTATAAGGGGAAGGCTCAGGCTTACATGGCTGCAGGCAGACGTAGGCCTGTTTGTGTTTGTTGTTTATTCTAAACTATTGGACTCCAGCTATGACCAAACCATCAATTTTCACTATCTAGATGGGCGCAGATAGGAAGTATGCTCTTCTGCCTGGCAGTGACATTTCTAGTCAAACTGTGTAGGAAATAACAGCTCTGTTCAACATATTGACTCTTGACCTGTGTCTTTAGTTCTATATCAGTGGTCACCACATCACAGTTGATGGCTGCACGGAAAGGACCGCAATTTTCTGATGAAGTATCAGAAAGAGCCAACAAACACTTCATCAAACCCCCTGTTCAATAAGCAACAAACAGAAAAGAGATATTTTCATCTGTTTCGTCTGTGGTGTCATGTTGTCTTTTACACAACAATATAGTGCTTGTTAATAGCAGTTAATGGCAAATTATGGCCTGGTAATAATAACAAATGTGTTCTGTGTAACTCAGTGTAGCTAATGGCCTGCGGTTGTGCTTGTCTTCTTAGGGAAACTTTGTTGACGGTGTAAAATGAGTCATCTGTCTTTTTTAAACAGGTTAACTTGCTTTTAGAATACCTGCTTAAAGCCAGTACTGTGGTATAAAAGTGGTATAAATGAGAATTCACACACATGTGGCATGACTAAGTCTACCTCTAGCATCACAAGCAGCAGGCTGACACTTGGTTTTTGGTGAAGTATTGGATGGACTGAAAGGTATTAATGATGCTGAAAGGATTGATCCTAATGATGGTGGTGATCTGATGTCTCCCTCAGCACCATTACCAAGTCGGTATTTACTTACCAGCATGGAGAACAAAGTAAGCACTGTGCCTACTTAACATCATGCTGGCATCATCAGTGTGAGTATGTTAACTTCCTGTGACCTTTACCTTTACCCATGTACATCCTGACAGGGTGTGACTGGAGACTCTGGATTTTATGTGCAAAACTAAAAAAAAAAAAAGATACTGAATCATCTCAGATTACAGCTCAGTGTTTGTGGACAGTAATATGGTCACGTTGTTTAATACTGGTAAGGTCCCTGGAGGAGCAGCGCTGCTCTTATGCAAACTGTGTGTGATAACACTGTGGTATACAGTCTCGCTTCCCTTTAAAAGGCACGTCGCCAGGTCTCTCTCCATGTGACATTTAGTTATGTAGATAAGGAAGGCTTGACATTTAGAATTTGTGTGTTTAGGCAGACAAAGGTTCTTAAGCATGTCTCAACTCGAGCACTGGCTCCCAACACAAATGCTGTTTCTGACCTCCGAGCACAGAGAGGTGAGTAAGACTCACTGCATGTTGTTGGTGGTGAGAGAATAAGACAATAAGAGAATTAAATTAGACTAAAAGAAAGAGTTAAGGGATTTGGACGAGAAGAGTGAAGAAGAGAGAGGCACAGTGGTTTCAAAGGAGAGTTAGATTTCAGGAGTGGAGCCAGAGAGTGAATGAGATCAAGGGGTTAGGTTAGGTGAAATAGAGGAAATGGAAGAAAAAAAGTGGATGGGGTGAAAGAGAAAAGGTTACATAAACAGCCTGGAGGCGGGGAGATGAATGACACCACAGAGTAAACAACACAATAGGCGCGTGAAAAGAAGTGATTATGAGCCATCATTCATATAGAGATGGAATAGACCTCCATATGAATACAATACTGGATTCGCCATTGTCGTCGTCTCAGTTTCAAATAAGGTTTAATGAGCGATACACAGTTGTAGCAGCACTCTACTTTTCCTCATTATTTAGGCACTAAGCAACAGGATGGATGGTTTATAAGCACTGACGGGGAGGATTTCCTGTCTGCAGGGGAGACTTTGACCTTGGGGTAAAATAAATAAATTCCTTTTTTCCAAATTTGCAATTCGCAATGCATCTGAGTAAAAACCCCAGGTTCTTTAAGCGTCCACCTTCTTTTTCCTCTCTCCTTTCCTGTGACTCAGATGTTTTATTGTCACGATGACTATCAGACGGTGTCAGTTACACAGGCCAGATGTACATGATGACAGTCAGTGTCCCACTCAGCATCCCTCCCTCTCTCATCTCTCTCCTTCTTGTCTGAGTAGAAAAGAGCTATGAGATGGAGATGACTGATTGGCCATAGTGACTTCCTCTCTCCAGGTGGTGATACATGGTTATGGCCACTCTCTGCTGATGACTGTATCAGTGATGAAGTGTTCCTTTTGTAATGAACCCTTGTATAATGGTTTACTGGGTCTTAAACCACACGGCGCTGTCGTCGTTGCCAGCCTGTCATTGTAAAAGGGAAAAAAGGTTTAATCATTAAACTGTTACAAGACAAAAATATGTGGAAATTAAGACACTTAGATTTAGGTCACTGTTGAGTCATGTGGATCACAAAGGATTAAAGGGATAGTTTGATATTTTAGGTTGATTTTACAAAGAGTGCAATGGCTGATATCTTTCCATTAAATTTAAGGCAACAATTTAGCAGCCACTTAGTTTAACAAAGCATAACAAGAAAGGAAACAGAGAGCAAAACTCATCACTTATCATGTTACATATTATATATTATTATTACATATTATTACACATTGGAGTTAAAACAAGAACTGGTCTTAAAGTATCTCCTATCTCTAGGCTTTGAGCAGTTGCCAGGGAACCAGGTGAGATTTCAAGATGCAACCCAACTATACTTTTGGACACAACTAGGCTAGCTGTTTCCTACTGGTTCTTATGCTAAACTCATCTCACTTTTATTTTTTATGGATTTTATGGATTATTTACTGACACTGCTTATAATGGGCCCTTTTTTTATCAGTGGAAGAGACAATATAAACAGTTCTCGTTTTCCCCCACCTGTGGACCACATCTTTCAACCTAATCCATCTTGTGTACAATGTATCAGTGCAGATACACACACATATACACGCACACACATATTCCATGGATATCCATAGGTAAGCAAATATGCAGGCACACAGTCACTCCCACTGAGAAAGAGGCAATCAGGCAAACAGGCATGCTTACATGCACGCACACACACACACACACACACACACACACACACACACACACACACACACACACAGGGCTATTATGTGACAGCTGTTTGTTATTGGGTTTGGTGTGTTCAGTGAGGTCTGGTGCTCGTAGTGGCTCAGACTCTCACTAAGAACATGTCTCCAGTAATGTAGATGAATTTGAAACTGAACCTTTTTTCCTCTTCCTTGGTGCTGCATCAGCAATGTGAATGAGCCGGTAGATTCTACAGCTACTTTTCACTTTTGATTATTTACTTATTTATTTTCATTCATTTATTTAAAAGAAGTAGTAGCTTGACTTAGCACAGAGCCTGGGGACACTCTGGGGTCTGGAGGTAATAACAAATCCATCCACCATAACAGTCTCTGCTGGTTGTCTGACAACTTTATTTATGATAAGATAAGCTAATCATCTCTCACACATATCTTCTCAGCTGACTCCTAGCAACAATCCTAGTAGATGACAACATGGCTGGCAGGTCATCTCCAGTTTATGCTTTGATGCTACTGTAATTACAAACATCATAAGTGCCGCCGAACAGTCATCCAGACTATTGTTTATAGCTGCACAGTTTACAGTTTGATGCCAGGATTATTATCTTGCCTCCGACAGAATATATTGCTTTGTCACAGAAAGCCACTTTTAAAGCTGTCCGTGACCTATGATGCTAATCAGGCCATCACTGCCATTACATTTGTATTACTGCATGCCTTCTAATTCAGTGCAGGTCGCCTTGCTAGGATGCTAACAGAACCCCCACCGGAGCAGTGCAGCATGGAAAAGCCATTACAGCTGACAGAAAGGCCTTTTATTTGGAGAACTAAACTCAGGTTCACATCAGGAACCAATTACCTCCAACTGCTTTCCTCAGAAAGTTGCTGAAGAACCCCCCACCTCTACCTTCTTTTCTGTCCATCCCCCCACATCTCTCCTCCCTCTCCCCGTCCCCTCCCTGCCCAGTACCTACCTTTCTCATTGGCTCAGTCCCTCCCTTTCCTTCCTTTATTCTTCCCTCTCTTTTTCTCCTTCTCCCTCGCTGGCACCTCACTCGTTAGCCAACCCTCCTTTTCCTTCCTGTCTCACTCTCTATCTGCTTTCACTCTTTTCTCCTCCACCCTTTCCTGCCAACTTAGCTTACGCATACACTTATATATTTTCCCAAAATTTCCCTCACTTTTTCAAAATTTCATTCTCATAACCTCTCCTTGCCCTCCTTGCCCCTCCCTCTGTAAACTCCACATATGTTTGTCTTTCTAATCCGTCCTCATGTTATCACACATTAATTCCCTGTAATTTTTACTTCCTCTGCCTCTCATAAAAGTTCCCCATAAATAAATAAGAGAAATGTTGGGCTTTAAAGGGCTTGAAGCTGCACTAAAAATTTTCTCATAAGTATGAGTAAATCCATCTTGAGTGGACCACACCTGTTGTGTGAGTCATGCACAGCTCATCTCCACAGCAGGAGAGACTCATTTGACTTCAGTCACCTTAAAATGAATGAATGTGAAGTTAAAATATTGATCAGTCTTTATTTGTGCTACGGTGACATGTTTCATGTTGACAGGCTAATTGTTTCCATACCATTCATCGTATCTCCAGTGACACTGCATGATTTATTATGTTTCCATCAGCTGATTTTCTTGCAGCTCTGTGATAAGAAAGTCTCCTTCATGCTCCTTGCTGATGTTTGTGTCTGTATCTTGAACAGGTGGTTCGCATTCACGAAAAGAGCATTTGATGTGAAATAAAACAAAACTGCAAGAATGCTTTTACGACAGTGTTCACGAAACAGCTGGAGTAAACATGTATTTCTCTGGGACAAGGAGGTAGTAATATGACTGCAATATGTTCCTCTCCTACTCAAGTTGTTCTGACATGTGCAGTTTTGAAACATAATCACAATAATCCAGCTGCTTGGTGTATGAAAATGTAGCTTTGGATTTGCTGAGGTAGTGGAAATTACAGCCTATATTTGAAAACTATAAAAAACAAACAAAAAACAAACAAACATAATTTCAGTTGAAAACAGAGATGTTCATTGTTGTGTAATCTAATGGATATTGGAACAGACATACAAGGGATTTTGGTTTGAGTTTCACCTGTCTTTAAAACTAAATTAGCCAATGATTTCATTAGGACTGCGTTAGCACTTTAAAATCACAGGTTTCATACTGAATCTCTACCCACAGGCATGCATGTGGTGAGAATCTCAGTAACACAGAATACATGTGCATACAGTCACACACACACACACACACTAAGCAGTGCCACGTCTGTGGTTAAAAGCCTAGTGGTGTGGTACCATGTAAACACAGCACTCAGTGGCATGGTTGTGGTAACCCTCACAGAGTCTCTCCCTCTTGGTCTTTTTTTTTTCTTTTTCTCTCTGTTTTTCTGTTTTGTCATTTTTTTTAGTTCATCTTTGTTTTTTCCACTCCTGGTCTCTCCTGTTGGAGTGAGGAGACCTCTCTGGCTTATGTTGCCACCGTCTGTTTCCTATATCCATGCATCCACTTCTTCCTTACAGTTGATTTTATCTGCACATTACAATTGTATTTTGCAGATGTTTTATAACATCCTCTATAGTTTGTTATCTACACAATCATCAATGCAATGCAGTTATGGATTCTGTCATATCTGCATTTGATTGAATATAGTTTACTAGCAATTGGAGTCATGTTTCTTTGCACATGAATATTCAGTCCAATATTCTGTTTACATATATATATATATGTGTGTGTGTGTGTGTGTGTGTGTGTGTAACAATGCCAGTTATATCAGCAGCTACATGCAAAGCTGTGTTTGCCAGCAAGTTGCTAACTTTGTCTCTGTACTGTTTGGTGATGGATGGGCTAGAGCCTTTCTGTTAAAACAGCTGTCCTTAAAACGACTTCTTGAAATGACAGTGGTGAGAACAGTGAGAGTTCACCAAACCACTAATGGTGAGGTCTGTCAAACCAAAACAATGAGATGAAAGATCCTAAAAAAGTTCACTGAGCTGGGGAAGCCTGCAGTCTGGTGATAGTAACTGGTGGTTTTCCAACTACAATCAACCCCTACATGTTACATATTGTCATTTGATCCCTTGTTAATGTTAAATTGTTGACTATAGCAACTTTGATAATTCAGTAATTTTATTCATCAACCTTAATGTGACCTTCTGTATTTTTCATAGGTTAGCATGTTGTTAATGGATGCATAAATCATATGGTAAGAAGTGACTGCAGTAAATTTCAGAATTACATACAATGTGTGCATTTATATCATTACGTGACGAAAAGGTAAACATGTGTCTGCTCTCACTCAGATACACAGACTTGCTCCTGTAGACTCTCTCTCACTCTCTCTCTCTCTGTTACACACATACACACACACACACACACACACTCAGACACACACATGCAGGCAGACATTCTTGGATAAAGAGCTATTTGTTTTATGGCTGAGGGGAGGATGTCGATCTACCACCCATTGTGATGCTGTGCTGACTGCTGCGGTTCTCAGGCATTGTGAGAAGAAAATCAGCCCCTTAAAACACCACATTAGAAAGGATCAGCCCTAAAAACTCCATGTTCGAGCCACAGCAACAGCTGGAGATCCATCAGTCTGCTAAATCCAAGATAAGTTTCTCCAAACAAAGTCCCAGGTCATGTTGTTCATATTAATTTGAATAACAGACAGAATATTAAGCAAAATCTCCCCAGTTGGTGTCAGAAATGTCGGCTAGCTGCCTAGATGGTCCGAATACACACGCACAGAGTATATTATTCAAAATGCACTTAATTCAATCACTGCAATTTAGGCAACAGGACAGAAAATAATATACTGGTAATAATCTTCAGATTAGAGCACTAAACTTTTACTTCCTGTCAAACTCTCCTCTGTTATCTTAGGTTTTTGGGCAGGTGCATGGAGATGCTATACATCAGGCTACATCAGAGACACATGTTATTCTATGTTTCCCAAATTTCGGAGTCAGATTACCAGCTGAAGTCGTTTAGCTGAATGAGAACACAAGGAGCAAACCAGACAGTATTTGTTAATCTTGCACCTCTGTGTCATATTTAACCAATGACTATAACCATGCTAACACCTAAATCTGTGAGTTTTCACCTTAATGAAACTTAATGAACTGAATGAAACACTATTTTGAACTGTTTTAATTATGATTATACTGACCATAATTACCAATATCTTAGTGATGATGTAAGTGTAAAACTTATTCTTCCCTCCAAACCCTAAAAAACCCTAAAAAAAAAGAAGCCACACTGACCATGTTCCCCAAGTCAGTGCAAACTTGTTTAAAGACCCCTATATTGTTCGGAAAATGTATTTAATGGTTTTTAGTAACACTAACAGTAGGTCAGAGCATGTCTGGTTCAACAGTTTTTATTCTGCTGCTATAAGACGGGGCCATTTCATGTCAGTGAGGACAGTGAGGGCAAAGGTCACAGAGGTTATCTTGTAAGTGTCAAAAATTTTACAGCTGGAGACTTTTGACCTCCTGACAATTCAAGACCCACCAGACTGTGACTCTGCCAATGAAAGCACAGTTATGGGGAAAAGAAAGAAACATGTTTAATCATGAGGACTGTAAAAAATATAAGTCCACTCCCTGCACTTTTTTTTCAGTGATATGCCTTCATCATAACATGGGACTAAAGGCGCATCTCCGCTCACGACGTACAGAACAATTTCACGGAGGGAAATCTAAACTGAACAAAAAACAAGCCAAAACAAAATATTGTAACAGTGACATAGTGATATAGTCTCAAAGCACCCATGAGACATTATTTGATTCAGCTGCATAGTTGCATATATAACTGGAGAGGGAATCCAGTTACAAAAATAAATTCACTTAGGGCTTGGCTGGCAACACCCTGTTTATTCTATAGCAAATTCAATGAAAGACTGAAAGCCTTATTCTGCTGGTACTCAATTCTTTAACTCCATTTCTGCCAAAAATCCCCTCTTTACCTCATTCCAGTCCACCTTCTCTTGTATTATCACATTCAGTTTTCACTTCCTCTCTTTGTACCTGCCAATATTCTTCATTTTCTGTCTCCTTTTCTCTCCCTGTCACGGCTGTGTATGTGTTCTCCCGCAATATGATTAGTGTGATTTATAGGGAAGCTGCAGACTGTGGAGAGACTCTGGGTTGAGCTTTGAAGTCGCAGCGACCACAGGACCTCTGGCTAACACACACACAGAGGACCTGTGGATTAGACACACACTCTCAGTTCCTCTGCCAGGATCCCAAAAAGCAAGAGTCAGCATGAGGGAGATGTGACAGAATGAGAGAGAGGGAAAGAGGGCGAATAGGAGAAAGATGGCATAGAGAAGTGAGGGAGGAAGGAGGAGAAAGATAGAAAGACCTTGAAAAAAGAGAGATGGAGGGAAGGAGTGAGGGAGGGAAGAAGGGGGGAGGTGGGGGTGGTAGAGGGGAGAGGACAGGAAGTGGTCCCTGCCCATAGAGGTAAAAGAAGCCCTTGTCTCTTTCAACAAAGTCACATTTCAGCTCTCTTTACTTCAGACTCTTTAGTTCAGTCCAGGTTGTCACTTATTCAAGTTTCCTAGACATTCCATATCTGTAAAAGCTCTATTGAGTATAATTCCCTAAATATATAAGCCTGAGTCTAACAGTTATTTACTTATATGAGAGCTTTATGTGTGAGAAATTAGACAATAAATAAGACAAAGTCGATCATTTAAGACCAGATGATAACAAACATTAGATCTGATAAAAGAATATCAGAGAAAACATGAGATGAAAATCTGTTTAAAATGACTGAAATAGATACAAGTCAAGATAATATCATTTGTAAGAGATAAAATTATGTATAATTTGAATGCTATGAGACGAGATTGGATTGTGGTTAGAAATAAGACGTTGTGTCTGATGAGATGACATGATTAGTGTAATAACATTAAATTATAGTTTTACTAGTTTAACTTCGATGCAAAATAAAACACTATGAGGCATAAATGTACTTGACTCACTAGAGTCCAGAAGGGATTCAATCTGGCATTTCTTTCTCTTTTCTTTCTTAAAGTTGAGAACAAAGTTATTATTATGAAAGTAAATGCTCTAATTATACTGCACATATGACGGTACCATACCTATGATTTAGACAAAAACATCACTGCTTTGACCTTTAATCATCCCAAAATATTATAGTTTCAGTGAAGAAGCATTTAGTTCCTTTTGTTGTCTGTGAGTATGACAGTCATTTCAGTATAAAAGGGACAACTCATCAGCTGTTTCGGAGAAAACACTGCAATAAAAATGAACCAGCATTCACAGTCCAGAGATTTGCATTCTGAATTAAGTTTATGGTCCTACAAATGAAAAACACAGGGTTATATATATTTAAAAGACCTATTCTGATCTTTTTTTCATTAGAGGCTCCTCCTATACCTCCCCTAGCCCCTAATCCTTGCCACATTACTCTGTACTATATTACTTTTGAACCACTACACTACCACTTGACTAAAAAAAAACTGCTGAAAGACAGCTGGTGTTGAAGCCGTCCAGGCCCAGACCTGGAAAACAAAACATTTACAAGTCAATGCTCTTGTGAACATTAAATCACATTGTGACCCAATACTGTCATAAACTGTTCGGTAGAATCATGAGGCAAGTCTGATATAGGATGTTGCAACATAGCAGAGGCTTACAGGGGAAGTGAAAAATGTGAAAAGATAAAGATGACAAACTCACACATTAAGGTGGTAGGTAGACGTACAGATCCATGTGAGTGCTTGTGTGTGTGTGTGTGTGTGTGTGTGTGTGTGTGTGTGTGTGTGAGTGAGTGTGAGTGAGTGTGCAGTGACTGTTGTTGCTGATGAGAGTTGAGCTGTGGGAAGCAGCAGTGATTTCCAGACTCTTCTCTGTTTCTTCACTGGAGCATAACAGTGTGGGAAATTTGTGGTGTGGAGCAACTTGGAACGCCAAGCAGACAGACTTAAGGTATTCATCTGAATTTTGTAGTGCGTGAAAATCTAAAATGTTAGTCATATTTCAGAACTGTATAAGAGGATTTTCATCAGCTTCAGAAGTTTAATGGGTTGATCCCCACATCTGATATTATGCTGCCCAGGTTAACACGAGGTTAACCACAACAGACCATTTGTGCCTGTTGCTCTGAATCAAAATGTGGAGAGAAATCCTAGCAATTTCACCTGTACATAACCTCATCAAACATTTTCCATGTCTCAGTAAAAATATTGGAACCATGAACTATTTCAATTACATGCAGATAATGATTCTGATCCTTAGCTCTAACTTCAACCCTCTTATGTTTGCACACTAAATCATGGGAGTCGAAGGTAAACTTTAATGGATTTTTTATGTTGCTCTCAAAGGTTCAAATGTTCAATTTAATGATCCATAAAAAGAGGAAATAACAATATCCCCAACAATCATTCAGTCTTAAGCAAACACTAACAATATGATTGTCCAACCTTCTCGATGATATAGTACTATCAATATAAAACCTCCAGTGCTATTGGATCAAAGTGCTCCATTACTGTAAATGGTGTGGCCTGGTGGATGGCTGACTTCGACTGAAGCCCTGCGCTGATTACCATAACACAGAGAAAAAAAATACCAATACATGCACAATAAACAAAACAATATTTCATAATAAAAGACATAAACATTGACATAAACACAACAGTGCCTTGTCTGTCTAAAATCTTCTTTGACTTTTACCTGCCCCTTTCTTCAGTTCCTTGACTTGGTTACTTAGGTCACTTTAGTCAGTCCTCAGGCATATGTCACACCAAATTCTGTAATCTGGAAATATCTTTACAAAGATGCAAAGTTTTTTTAACTGAATATAAGAAAGGCTAATCAAATCAACAAAGTCAAATCAGTAAAGGTAAAAAATAATTTCTTTAGTCCCCGGTATGATGATATTTTGTGGATGTAGGCTGTCTGTTTATATCACTTGGTTCAGTCGTTTTTTTTAAAGAAATTGCTTTAGACTTACCTACCTGATTTATAAGTGTGTTACACTCCTCTTCACTCTGCTGAGATTAGATCCCATGTTTCCATCTCCTGATCCTCAATGTTGGTGAACACATGAAACCAGAAAGAATGGACTGAAAAAGGGGAAATTCATTATTTATTTTCATGCTGAATGCAGTGTTACCATTCTGAGCATACTAATGTGATGTTAATTTTATTAATGCTTTGTATTTATTATAAAGGATGGTTTATTAAGAATTAAATCAGTCAAGTTCCTTTTTAACGGATTCAGCACCATGGACAGCAACTTTAAGAAGCTCTTAAACTGACTCTTACTGTAAAATAGCACACAGACAAGCCACTGGAGAAACAGTGTCAGGATCAAAAGTAAACATAAAATGGATAAAATGCTCTTAAAATCATTTGAAATACTCCACACATTTTGAATATCTAATGTCACAAATAATTTAATAATAGACTGAACTGTGCAGTTACACATCACAGTGATAAATTAGACCTAATTATGTGCACATTGTGGGATAAAGACTCATGAATATTCATGTATTGAACACTATATTAAGTCACATTCTGTTCAATGTATAGTACAGTACAGACTTAAGCCAAATTGAAGACTTGGCAGACGGCACTGTCCAGCTTTACCAGAATGACTGGGCTGAAGGTCACACATAGACTACAGACGGACTGACAGAAACCTGTTCTATCAGGACAATTAGAAAGATGTAAATCTCACAAGGTGAGAACCATCTCCAATGTCACTTTCAAGGCTGTACAGTACTACATCAATACACTGTGTAGAATCCACAATGCAAAAACTGTACTTACGTTACACTTGAACATGTAACGACATGAACACAACATATTGGACGAACTGTCAAAAAGTAGTATGTAGATTCAAGCACTATACTACAGAAAATATACCACAGTAGAACTTCAGTCTGGTTCAACTATGCACATGGGCTACATCTTCAGCCTCTAAGAGATGACCAAATGATACCTGTACATGACCGTACATGAAAGTACATACGCTCTATTAGAAAATATATATTAGAAACACATTTCTAACATAATTCGTTTACAAGAAATATGCTTTCCCGACATAGTTTCAGCACAGTCACGATGGTCTACAACACTGACCACTACACTGACTCACAGGAGCTCCATGCTCTATGTATATCATCACCAAAGCCTTGATCAAGAAGTCTATGCTCTACTTGCAGGATGGTCTCCCCTCAGATCAGAATGTGCAAACTAAATCTCAACCTGTGGCCACATGCAAAAAAAAAAAGAGGCTAAGCAGAGACTGTTCTCATCCCACTCATCTACTATTAACTACCCTGAGCAAAATCTTTTGAAATATGAAACAGACACCCCATGTAAGCATGAAAGGTTTCTGTAAAAGGTTTGTGGGTTTGTCCTTCATGCACCGTGGTGCCTGAGGTAGACTGGATTTTGTGTTGGTTAAATTCAGTTCCAATAGCAACAAAATGTCCACACTACTTCAGTAACCACTCTTGCACTATAATCTGCTTTTTTGATGGCTACCCTTACTCTCAGTACTTACTGTATGAGGTTGGAAACACTTTAATCTTAGTCCTCATACATAATCCTTTCAGTGTGAGCAGGTGTGTTTGCACATGGTAGAGTGCCTTACAGGGCATATGGATGGAGAGCAGAGAAGTGGATTATGCTGCAGGTGTGGCGTCAGAAATGTCTATGGATATTTTGATACCTTTGGAAACAGGTCTATATTGGATTTAACTGCAACTGACTGAACTTCAGTGTGGCATTTCTGATGGCACAAACTTTTTACAACTGCTTTAGAAGCTGATAGGGGCTGAGTATTTGATACTGAAAGGATTTTGTATGACATTTTTTCGCAGAAATGTGTTCTTCACATAGACTTGTTTTTATTGCGTTACCCCAGAACTGACTGTATTTCCTCCTTCCAAATCTTTAATATAATATGAACATCAGCATTACTTGTACATCCAAAAATTTGTCACAAGACACACATACCCACACGTGCCTCCTCTGCCAATTCACATGTTTTTCAAAACCAGAGGGCATCACTGTTGCTTTTTCTATGCACTGTGCTAGTACATTGCTAACGAGGAGGTTCTGTGCTGCATGTAGTCAAGAGAGAGAGTGTGAAGCTGTGTGGAATCTACAAGGCCATTTGTGCACACACATGCACACAAAGATGCACAAACACAAGCTCATGTAAGCACATTTACCAGTAGAAAAATGCTGAAACCCAAGGCCAAATCCATTCACTGACAGACAATTGTCCCCTGACTTGCACATAGATGCACATTCTCCGTGCACCCGTGTTTGTGAGGACGCACACACGTGCATCTTGACAAACACAAACACATCTATGTGAAGTCGCAAGTATACATGTCTTGAAGATTTAACAAGGCCACCAAATGCCCACCCACACTTGCGACCCCCTCCCACACCATGTTTGACCCTCCAGTGCACACACACAGTGAAAATTATCAATTTGAATGCACACATGTATGAAATTACTCTAATTATGCAACAAGTTAGAACATGCAATCAATGTACGCACACAAACTGTGACATAGACATTGCAATATAGAACCAGTTCAAAATTGTAAAACATAATAAACATAAATATGACGTTACTGTGTGAAAAGCAAGTAATTGTGGTTTTACATACACAAACACACAACCACACACATGTATACACACATATATTCTGACCCCACCCCTTAAGAAATTCTGTAATTCTGCATTATTTGATACCTTCATTCCTAACTGCTACATGACAAAATTATTATCACTATTATTAAAATCATAATCATTATCATTATTATCAATATTAGTATTATTATTACTTGCATGTCTGCTATGGGACCAGCTTTTCAGATATCTAGCAACACAGGCACTGCCCACCCCTCCTCTGAGTAAATGTTTGTTCTTTCACTCTTCTCCAATAGAGCACAGAAAGAATAAGAGTTCATTTAAAATTCTCATTATTCTTACTGTGGCAAGCCCATCTTCTGATGTTGATATTGCAATTCCAGTGCCGTTATGGAGACAGTAAGTAATTATCACAAAGGGAAAATAGCTCCACGATTGTATAAAATCATGTAGGATGGAATTCTTGTACCACTTTTCACTGTCACTACATCACTCCAATAAAACAGGGACGCTTTCTCAACCTTGTCTGCTGCCTGTCATTACAGCAAAGTCTCATCTTTAAATTTAATAAAAGAAATAAAAAGCTCTATTAAAATCTAGTCAGAGTTATTTATTGGCTAAGAACTATGTAGAAAAGCCCAGGTCACTGTGCTCACTGCTGACTGTTACACAGACACACCTGCTCTGCAGGAATACAGCCCATGAGCCTCGAAATTTCGCTGAGAGCATCATGTCATCATTATTACTCGGGGTATTAGATGAAATGAATTTGGGAAGAAACAGCACATGGGTATTAGGCAAGAACATGTTCATCTATTAACTAAGTTCAACTTGTGTCACACCTTTCAGCTCCTCTGTCAGTGAAAAAAGGGTGAAACTGCAGGAACATCAGCAAAACGAACATCTGATGTGAATGAAGACATTTTATTCCTGCTGTACCTTCTCTACAGGTCCACGCTCCACGAGTGACGAGTGGCTGTCCAGAGGCGAACCGAAAGTCACTGTACTGATGAACAGTGACCAAATCCGGTCATCAGATCCACCTGTATGCCTGTTCCCAGAGACGCACTACCCGCCCATCCTTTTCCCCCAGAAAGCGTTAAAAAAAAGCCTTGGTGCGGTTTGTCTGAACCCAAATAACTTCTCCACGCAGCGTATCATACGCAACTGCAGATATACTCTTTGTTTCACCTTCTCTATCTTTATCATGCATCTGCTGCAGAGATTATAGCCACCGTGTTTCCCCCTCTCTCTCTCTCTCTCTTTTTTTTTTTTTTATCAAAATCCGCGATCTGTAGGAGCATTAACATAAATACACAGGAGCCAGGTTTATGCAGCACAACTGGGTGTTTAAATCCTGCGCAAAGTTCAAAGCAAATTGCTCAGCACCGTAGGATTGGCTGACGCGCGCTCGAACGGTCCCGGACTGACAATTTTTCACTGCACTCTGTCGCCTAACCCGTAATCTAAGACTGCAACACATTTACCCACCAGTGAGGAACATGTAATATTTGACCTACCTTGACGACTTGGATCCCTCAAAGGTTGCGCACAAATCTTAAGCTGCTGGAAGTTTGACTTAGTCTACTCCTGATCCCTCGGAGGAGTCGCACTGAGAGAGAGGATGGGCGCCACTGCTCTGCCCGCCAGCTTCGTGTGTGTGTGTGTGTGTGTGTGTGTAAGTGTGTGTTAGTGTGTGAACGCGCGTGCATGTGTGTGAGAGAGAGTAAGAGAGAGAGAGAGAGAGAGAGAGAGAGAGAGATGGAGAGGGAAACAACAGACGTGGAGAGCTGTAGCCCCTTGCCAAAGGATGCTTCAGTCTCCTAGCAACAACAATCGATCTGGCAAGAAGACATTTTTATTGGATA